>JACXIL010000009.1:0-107271 GCA_014737365.1 Bombus soroeensis | reverse complement strand
ATACGTTACATAGTATATCGTTATATATTATAACGTTATATAGCATTACGTTATATGGTATATCGTTATATAGTATAATGTTATATACTATAACCTTATATAGTATTGTGTTATATAGTAATACGTTACATAGTATATCGTTATATATTATAACGTTATATAGCATTACGTTATATGGTATATCGTTACATAGTATAACATTATATAGTATAATGTTATATACTATAACCTTATATAGCATTGTGTTATATAGTAATACGTTACGTAGTATATCGTTATATATTATAACGTTATATAGCATTACGTTATATGGTATATCCTTACATAGTATAACGTTATATAGTATTACGTTATATAGAATTATGTTATATACTATTGCGTTATATAGTATAACGTTACATAGTATAACGTGATGTCTAATCATCAAGGTTATTTGTCAAGTTCTATTCATTACACGTCCTCAGCTCCTAACCATAATCGTTCCCCGACATATATATACATAACGTTTATTGCCCAAGAAAGTATATATTGTATATGCATATTCTCAATAAACAAAGAATTTTTGTTAGAAAGTGGTTTTGGCAAAAGTACCGTTACGCCACGGTACGACGTAGCCATACAATATTTTCTGTCGGATTTACATTTTTAACTTTACTGTTTATAATTGAATTTAAGTCGTTCAAAAGCGGTACTTTTGTACGATATTGTCTTTTTTTTTCTTCTTCTGTCCTGAAAACTTGGTCGCAAAACAGGACAGATCGGTAGCCTACTTTTGGTTTCTGAGGGCTTAGGGACTCAGGGAAGGGGGGATGAAGTAGGGAGGGTAAGGGGGATGCTATTTAGATTTATTTACAATATTTGCACTTATTTCACAAGGAGAGAGACTGAACGCTGCTGACGTTCTGCGATGCTCTCATTTTTGTTTTCTTTTTATGATTTCGATATCCACCAATACTTTTTTGTTTTTTCTGTGTTTGTCTTTTGTGTCTTTGTGCGGTAGAGCCGTATTGTACCTCCACTTAGTATCTATGGTCTGTCCAGTTAAATTTTAATTCCTATTTTTCTTTTTATGTGGTAAATTATGAGTATATTGTTTTCATCTTGGAGATAATTTTTTTCATCTAGATATAAAAACGCTTCTGGGGGATATGTACTGTTTTGAGTGTATTTTTGTGGTATAGTTCGTTTGGAAATAGACAACTGAAAATTAAGCTATTTTTTTATCTTTGCAGCTTGAGAGAAGTGATTTCTTGCCGGTTTTAGCGTGTGACAATCAACGCGGTGTATGTTGGCTAAATCCTTGATCTTTTTATTTTTAACGTATTTTTTGAAATCACTACGTTCTGATCTATACGTACTCGGACAAGCCCTGATGCATTTTCTTTCAAATTTTCGGATTTTTTCCATTAACGACGCTGTTATGTTATACCAGGTAGGACAGCCGTAGGTTACGATCGGTCTAATTAGTGTTTGGTAACAAAGGATTTTTACACTGTTGTTCAGATGTTTGGATACGAGAACGAGCGCTCCCAACGTGGTATAGCGTTGGCCGAGGTAGCTTGTTTTATTATTTAATGTTATAGTACAGAACATTTTTAGTAAATGATGATGATGATCTAAAATAAAATATACTATTTATTATTTGAAATACGTAATAATTTATCCAGTCCCGTTGATAATAGCCCGTTGACGATGGCATACCTTGCTCCACTTATCAAGATCTTATCTTTCAACTAAAATACGTCTCCATGTTCTTCATGTATAGCTTAACACGTTGACTGTAGCAATATTGACAAATATCCGGTTCTTCCTAATCGGAACTGCTTTTCTTTGATAGAATAGTGATAAGATCGTTTACGTATCAATGAATGTATTCTTTCTCCCAAAGTGCATTTTTTCGCACCGTATTTTGCTGAAAAGCATTATATGATAGACACAGTATCGTTCATACTTGCGGCTATTGTGGATTCTTCGTGCATCACGTTGTATATCACATGGCGAGCAATGTATTAACTATTAAGACAGATCACAGAATTAGGTCAACAGGGATCGTATCTTATACCTCCAGTCGCAGCCACTTTCAGTTGTAGCCTGCAAGAAAAATGTTATATTTTTTTGTAATGAATTTGCGACCAGAAACTGGCCGACAACATACAGTTGTTGTAATCGAAAAGATGTTCAAAATTGAAACTTGCATATTATTATTAATTTTATATTAAATACTTTTCAACATGTTAGTAACAATAATCTATTTCGAGACATATAGTTTTCTGAAATATAATAAAATTATAATAAAATAATGAAACTTTCTTTCGCCCGTCGGTGCAATTACAATTTTCGAGAGCAACGTATAATATAATTATACTTACAATAAACGTTGTAATGGTCATGTTTTAACTATCATGAATTTACCGCCAGTACTTACGTTTCCGCTGGACGGAACTCTATGCCATAAATTCCTGCATTTGATAAGGAGAAGTCAGAATACAATGGAGCCTCCATTAACTGGAATCCGATTATCAACGATTTTAATTAACTGGTATCTTGGTTATCCCACCTTTCAATTATCCGACGTAGAAGCGATACAAGTTGTAATTGTATTTCCAGTTTGTTCATCTTCTTCTGAATCATTCTGAAGCCAAAATTTGTTATTGTGCTTTATAGGTGTAGTCGAGAGTTTATACTCTCGTCAGCATTATCACTGACGATAAAGCTAACTGTAATATTAAGTATGATAATCCAGGCCGCTAAAACAGCATCAAAACTCTTCAGATCATTTCTATTTTTTAAAATGAGGGTATATGGTAATGTAAAGTTACTTGCATGGTGACTTATTTATTTAATAGATTTATTTACAATGATTGATACAGAAAACTACGATTTTTTAACTTTGAGCTATTTCTTCATGTAATAGTGTAATACAACTAAAACAATTAAATTGGTACAACTAGTCAATTTCTGAGTGACAACTCACAACTCACAACTCGTAACTAACAACTCACGACTCCTGACTAACTCCCACCTAACTTTCTCTGCTAAAACATTCCTTTATCACAGTTTTCGTACTCGCAGCACACGCACCGTTTTCGTGTTCCGCAGCCGTCCACGACCGAAGATGGTCACGTGCGCCTTTTCCAAGTGACTATTTTCTTCAGTTCTGAAGTACTGCGGACATATCGGTGGGCCATATGGCCCATTGGAATTTTCCACTCCTTCTGGCTCGTCAGCACTTTCTACCTGCATTTACTTACATTGGAATGTCCAGCTGGACAAATTGTAAAGTACAAATTAAATAATAAAAAAAACTTTCTATCTGCACTTTAGTTCGTGCTCCTAACAAGTACATTGATTCTTTTTTATGATCATTCCACGATGCTAAATTTGTGTCGCGTAACATTTTCAAATTCAATGTTGAACTTTGCGCGGAATAATAAATTCGTATCTTACGAGACAACATTAATCTTTAACGTAACAACCAACGAATAAAAAAATATTATGTAATTTAAGCCAAGAGAGAAAGAGAGAGAGAGAGAGAGTTAAGACAGAATATCAAAAATGAGAAAATGATTCCAGTAACCTTATGGTATTGTACAGAGGTATTATACAGAGTGTGTCACCCAATTGGGACGGATTGTATCTCCAATTTGGTGAGAAATATGAAAAAAATTGTCCAAAGAAAAATTGAGTGATACCGTAATGTCTATTTTCGTACGACTTGGTGCTCCACAAAAATGTAAATCTAGTTGTTTTTAAACAGAATTGCATATTTTTTTACCCTATCAATTCGTCGTTCCGCGTTCTAAAATATTACGGTACAATTTCCCCGGTTCTTTAGTCAGTAACCTCAGTTTGTAATCTGCAGTTAATAAAACATACGAATGGGCTATTGCTCATTCCTCTACTTATAAAACCTCGTTCTTTTTCTCTTTGTTACG
This sequence comes from Bombus soroeensis, assembly GCA_014737365.1. Classification (NCBI taxonomy): domain Eukaryota; kingdom Metazoa; phylum Arthropoda; class Insecta; order Hymenoptera; family Apidae; genus Bombus; species Bombus soroeensis. The sequence goes on along the minus strand of JACXIL010000009.1, from coordinate 103,336 downwards.
TGACAATCTCCTCACGCAGTGACGAACGTTTCACGAATAAGGTGAAGAAATTGTACTTTATATATAATAACAGAATTTATTATGCAAATCCAACAGAGTGACGGTTCAAAGTGTCGCAAAGTGTTACAAGAGACTGGATCAAAATATTTTAACAGACTGATTCCAGCGCTTATTTTGGAGGGTCCTTGTACTGTGGTTTTGGTCCCTCTGGGGCGAAGGGGGTTGTCGTCTGGTGTGTCAGAGGCGCCTATTCCGTTACCATTTGATAACTGTGGTATGCAGAATGTTTAGCCTATCTTAATACAGTTTCTACGGACACTAGCAACACTATCTTCCTGACTTCTCAATTCACACTCTCTGACTTTTCGACTAACACTGACTGTTAATTCGTCTTTGTCCCTTAGCATCCCTTTGTCTTTTGTCTTAGCCCCACCACGCACGTGTTCCGCAACCGCTCGTGGCCAGGCTTTTCCCGCGAAACTATTTGATTAAAGGGCCGACGATACATTGTTGGGTCTGTCGGCACTTCGGCTTTCTCGGGACATTGTTTATGGTTCGCTCGATATCTCTTACGTCTTTCGTCCACGGTACTACAGTAAAAATTCGGACTTTGAATATGATAGTAAAATTTATTGTACGAATCCAACAGAGTAACGGTTCAGAGTGTTAAAACGAAGAAGGTGCCGAGTGCTGATTTGGGAGGGTTTGAGCCCCTCTGGAGGGATTATCGTCAGGTGTATATCAGACGCGGCTATTCTGTTACTATCTGGTTATTGTTTCGATGGCCATGCTATGCAGGATGTTTTGTTTACCCTATTACTGTTTCTGAGCGTGTGACAGTATCGAAGGGAGTACAATTTTATGTGATATGTTTTGTAGGGTGCAGGAAGTAGGATAGAAGACATATGGATAGATAAACTTTGCTTATTTAAATGACATTATATATTCTTTTTTACATGTGTGGATTCTTTGGAATATTCTGCGTCAACAGGTTTAAGGAAAGGAAACAGGTAAAGAAATTAACAATTTGTGAGATATTTTAAATTGGTACCTTCTTTCTCCTCCGCTGTACTTTTCTACGTCTACCGCTATCGGCAAAATAATGAAGAACATGAGAAACCTATTCCCTGAAAATTTCACTCTGCCAAATACGCATTATTGAATAATATATACTTTCTAGTTTATTTCTATTTCATTTAGACGTACATGCAGCAACGATTAGGATGATTCATTCATCATTTTACTGTTGCGCCCTGAGGCTCACTATAAGTCGTATTCCTAACCGTCTTTCTGGCCACTACGATGTCGCCGACAGATCGCCTGACACGAGCGGCAAAATACATAAAATGTAGCCACAAACACATAATTAGTCGAGCAGCGAGTTCTAGAAACTTCGATTCGGTCGTTGCTCACCAATACATCGAAGATAGCATAGGCGATCATAGGCGCGAACGATGGCGTCGTAGTGGGGGGTCATCTCCAAGAGAAGACAAAGGAAAAATTCGAAGGGCAGTTAGTCTCTTTTGAGTCAAAGGGAACACCACGAGAGAAAAACGAACAATATCAGGTCGCTTACGCTACGTCTATATCGAAAAATCTCATAAAGTCGAATCAAATTATTGCAATAGATTAACGTATTTTGTTGAATCATTTATAACGTTTTTGTTTTTATTATAATTTTAAGGATTGTTGGAAATAGACGATTATATTAACCCTGCTAATTCGGTGTTACAATCATTTAACCAGCTCTGTTATCTTACGACATAGGGGAACGACTATCTTGCGGCGTCGATTGTCCGAATCGTAGCGAGAATTTACGCCTCTCGCTGACGCGTTTCTTCGGGATCGCGTCTCTCCGCGAACGGTCGTATCATCTTACTAACTAGCATATTAAATATATTGCAGCTTTTTCGAGGGCGGCGCAAAATTAAACATACTGCTAAACTGTGGTTTATTTTCATTTCTAATTGTATAACATCAGTAACTGTAACGACTATATCTTCAATTTGTGACAAGTTTTATATACGCATAATTCCATTAATTTACGCGCTTTTAATACATTGAGCGTAATTTGTATCCGCACGAATACAAGCAACGTTTTTTAATTTGACCGCTAGTAAAACATGCACTTGCTGATTCCGTGTTACAATATATTGCAATGTAATGCGATCAAATATCAAATTGTTGAGTGATACGTTGAAAAGGTTGCAATATATTTAATATACTGTTTAGAAAGCGAATGAATGATTCGAACCGTTGTTGCATATGTGTCTAAATAAGATATAAATAAAATACGAAATATTTCCGAGTCAGAAATATTTTCCATTTCACATTTTTTAGCATAGCGATCAATATTACTCTACCAAATCAAATAAGATTATTTTTATTATCATTGAAAAGGCGGCAATTTATTTCGATTTCTCTCTTATTTATTTCAATTCTTAATTCTTATTAATAAATAAAAGATTGTTTGGGCTGTGCAGCCTCGCATGCACATAACAAATAAACCTGTTGCTTTGGACCACCGACATTATGCTTTGAACAGTGATACAGAAGGATATTTCTATAACTTAATAGCGTGTTACATTCGCGATAAAAGTAGATTTATGTCCGAATTCGCAGAACAAAGTTTCCTGTGACGGAATCGCTAGTTGAATCTCATATTGAGAAATACAACCGTCGAGCAATTTGCTTATGCAAATTATTCAAGGCTGTCGATTTGAATGCAATATACAAAGAAGCAATTAATAACGAATGTTCGAAAGGTCCAATTATGATTTATCCCGATGAAAGAATAATACGATGACCAAGTAGATTCATACGAAGGTTTGCGTTGTCGTCCGTCGAATATTGCGGAAAATTTTGCATTCCGCATTTTCTTTGCCCGTTAAGAAAAACGCTATTGTGACCCATCAGCGAATGAGAGAAGAAATGAATTGAACAGGAGAGACGAAAGTGGAGTCATGTAAGCTGCTTGATTATCGATGATATATCAATGGTATCTTACGAGAATTTACGAATAATTCATTTAAGATTGCAAGAACTCAAAATTTATTTGCTGGCATAAATGTATTTCTTTTTAGTAACATCGTGCAACTACACTCAGTGTTCAATGTCAGAAGGGCATTGGTGTTTCGTGTAATCATAGTGATGTACCGTACAGATTAATTTACGACAAACTCATCATTAATATGAGGCGAACGGACGATACAAAGTTTATCGACCTATTAAATAATTTACGCGTTTGTGACGATACAACTTCTCAACTAACCGTATAGTTTGAGGATAGTGCAAGAAAAAGTACATTCCCGACAGAAAAATTAGTGGACAGATATAACACAAAAATATTCGATGAATTAGCGAAATCACGTCGTTTGTACATTATTAATTCAGTAGACTGGGTACTATGGCAGCAGATGGCTACGTTCCAATATCTCTGGCAGTAGCAACATTTCAGACAACGAAAGGTTATAGGTTACCCATTAGCCTAAGTTGGGCAGTAACCGCATATGCGTTACAAGGGACTACGCTAAACAGGGCTATAATTGATGTGGGTAAAAAGAATTTGCATAGGACCAGTGTGAAAAGTTTAGATATGCGAATATACTTTACCTTCGAAGTAACCGCATAAAAAGCAGATTTAGGTTGGAAGAGCGTGATACGATTGCAAAATTACAACATACTGCTATTAGCAATATTACTTATGGATTACATTTGTACGACACAAATCAAGTGTTGTTGGGAGTATATGCAGGTACGTAAATTACCCTAAGTTGGGCAGTAACCGCATATGCGTTACAAGGGACTACGCTAAACAGGGCTATAATTGATGTGGGTAAAAAGAATTTGCATAGGACCAGTGTGAAAAGTTTACATATGCGAATATACTTTACCTTCGAAGTAACCGCATAAAAAGCAGATTTAGGTTGGAAGAGCGTGATACGATTGTAAAATTACAACATACTGCTATTAGCAATATTACTTATGGATTACATTTGTACGACACAAATCAAGTGTTGTTGGGAGTATATGCAGGTACGTAATTAACAATGAGTAAGCATGCATACACCGAAACTTTTTAATATTCTTTATTTTTCCATACAACCATATTCGTAGTTTCTTCGAAAAACGTATGAACGCGATACAACGGTGCTGCGAAACTTTGACTATCAAATATTTGAATGATCCCTGAGCACGCGTTCTCTCCTCCTTTTTTTTTATTTCCTTCGTGAATTCATTTTCCAACATCGATAAAGGTTACGATCGAGGTTGAACAAATAAATGTGTCCATAAATTATCTCGGTTAATATCATATTAACATTACGTTTTTGCATAACTTTCCATTCGAATGAACGTGGGCTATATTGATAATGCACGCTATCATCTCTGTCGTTAAATACAGTGGCTGCAAAAGGTATATTTACATAGCCGTATTTTCCGATTCCATCTCCATAATATCAGATTTTTGTAATCATACAAGTGCCACTAAATGATACGAAATTTATTATAATTGCATGTAATTAATAAATATGTAACAGCAATAATAAAAGCAGTGGTATGCAAACACATTTAATCACTGTACGTTGGAAATATCGACGACTTGAATAGAGAGTTCAGTATTCAGTGTATTTCATTGAAATGTGCTATCGAGGCAACAATTTTGAACAATTTTCCTTATACGCGTTAGTGTCGTTTCACCTTATTCTTCAAGATACTCGCAAGAAACTGCAGTCCAATTTACGTTACTTTTATATTCCCCAACCTAAGTCATTTTCAATGATCATTTCTACTCACATAAAATAGAGAGGTCAATGAGTTAGATTGGGCTTAGCTAATTATTCGCCAACCTTATCGATCAGATAACGCTACTGTGACATAAATTAAGGTATTAAATGATAAGTTTTGTATTATATTATCATCATACGAAATTGAAAACACTTTAGCCATGATATTGGAAAAAGCAACTATTCGATTATCAAAATCGTACCGTTGTCGAAACAGAAACTTTGCGAATATCTCGAAAATTGAAGCCGAGTGATGGTAATATGTTGACCTTGACAATACATTCGAAGATCATTGAAATCGACGAGGTTGCCCGCTTCATAAATAATGATATTCGATTCGATCACAATGCGACATCTTGTGGAGTATTTCAGCTATTTCCAAATTTACAGGAATATATCATCTATACTATCAACGCCACTGGTCCTTTTGGAAGAATAAAATAGTTTGTAAAGTTCATTCATAAGGGCGCGGCCGAATAAGATATACGAGGAGTGGCCAAAAAATAAGAACGAAATATAAAACAACATTTTTTCGTCTGAGCCTGAGTTTTCGAGAAGATTGAGTTCGAAAATTTATCAAGTATATTTTAATTGTGGTCAATTTCGAACTGGACAGGGTTAAATAATCGGCAGGAGAATAACATTTTTTCAGAAGACGCTTTGTTCCCGATGGAAATAAATTTCAAAATTTGTCATGCGGGTGTTCTAACAGTAAGTCAATTCTTAACTAAACGCGTTCAAACTTTATTGTCTTGAAAATGAAGCCTTAAGCGGAAATATTTGATTCTACATTTTCTACTTATTTTCGTACCTAGAATAACATCTCTCATGTTCAGTTGGTAATTAGCCCAGTTTAGGTATACTTAACAAATTTTTAAACGACTTTCTTGAAAACTAGGCGATGTATGAAAACGTCTTATTTTATATTTTCGTTTTACTTTTTTATAAGGAATCGCTTCGCGCCCGTTTCTAGAAGAGAGGGGTGAAATAGCTAAACACGCCTACAATTTGCTATACACGTATAATCCTGTATAAGGTTAAAAGCTAGAAGCGACGATAAAAGTTGGCCAAGATGATAGACGAAATAGACATTACCCAAGGGAGAGTTAGGTATTATTCGAATTTTTCGAATAAATATTTATCCAACATAAATATCCGAATCAATTTCATTTAATCGAGTAATTCATCCGAACGATATTTACGTATTATTTTTTAGAGGTCTGAAATTCATAGTAGTGTAAGTTGGTCCAAAATAATGGTTTGCATCTACTATTACAGCAAATTCGTTATATTCTTTCAAGTTATAAAAACGTAAAGCATAGTTACTTGTGAAAATAAAGGGATGATACATTTACAGGTTGAAATACACGACTAAATTCAAATTCTCGAAATCTTGATCTATAAAGCGAGCAACAAAAGTATTCATCGTGTTAGAATTGTACAAGTAATGATTGTGCAAATAATCATTTGTTATGTTACAAAAATGAAAATGGAACAACATTTTAAGAATTATATTTTATACAAAATATCCATCATAGATTGAAAGTATTTTTATAGCAGAAATCATAATAATTTCTTGGTTTATATATTTTTTATCGATGAGATCTTAAATATCGCTCTTTTTATCTTCGTATAATGGAAATTCTTTGTATTAATAGTCATTCGGAAGTAGCATAAACATTATCAACAATATATCGTCTAAAATGGCACAACTTAAAATACGAACGAAAAATTAACAACCGCGACACACCTAAAGTGTGCTCCTTATTTTAATATTCTTTTTATCACTCGTTTCTAGCCACAAACATTGAATACATATTTAGATTTATTTACCAAAGGCAGCATATCCCAAAATATACTAAAAGCATTTTTCAGAAGTGACATAATTCCAAATATATCGATAATTATAATATAATATAATATATATATAATTAATATAATTAATATAATTTTTAAAATAAAAAATTATATCAACGCGGACGCGTTAGACCATCCAAGAAGTTTGTACCTTGAATAGACATTTATTTAGATTTTTAAATTCTACAAAACTTGGAATTATCTCTCGCTCCATAATATTTTTCTATTCTTTTAGCAAAGGTATGCCATCATTACAAAATCTCTGTATTTTCTTTTCATGAAAATTTCTTTTAATCTTGTTTTTGTCTTTAATGTAACTAACTTTTAAGATCAAATCATTATCTTTTTAAAACCGATAAAGTCACAAAAAAACAATAATCAAAATGTACCTCAAACGCGGTACGATGCTTTGAATTTTATATATCGTTAATAATAATTTGTTTGTTCAGAAAGATCAAAGAGAATTGACAATATTATTGTCGATGTCATTACTCGTATTTCAGCTATTTCTATAAATTGAAAACTACAAATCTGATCGTTAGAAATTATTCATTCCAACTACTTATTTTTGTGTTCATAAAATGCATCATAAAAGACATGCTTTTAATTACACAAATGTTGCACTAATTGGTAAAAAGACTCTGTTGTGTGTTGTCTTATTTAACGTAGGAAAAGTCGAGCGCCATAATAAAATTATCAAGACAAAAGATCGACATTTTATGTTTCTGCAACATTCTTATAGCGATAACACAAAAAATGCGATTTTTTAGTTTTGTCACTTTTGAAGCAAGTTTACGATACGTACATTGGTACTTTGTTCATTCACGATGTGATAAAAATAAACATTTGTCCGAATGAATTATTATAGAAATACGTTTTTATGTGGTGATAAATACTTATACGAACAAATTCTTATTCGATTGGGTATTTATTTGTTAGTTGCAAATAGAACTTTATTCTTTATTCTTATTCGTTATCTGTTATCGGAATAAAAATTTACCTAATACTGATTTAAGGACAAGCTTTTCTTTTTTACAAGTACGTTGAGCGTTTCTTTAAAAAACGACGCATATCGGATAGAATTTTATGCATTATCCAGGGCTTATAATAATGCAATGTTAATTTTTCATATTCTTTACTGTTCCTGATAATAGATAACGATTTATACTAAAAACTTTGTAAGCTTTTGTTTATTGTTAAGTTTTCTAAGAGCCTGCTGATTCCAGAAGAAAAATATAAAATATTGGTTTTTACTATTAACATATCATTATTTTATAAGCTTTAATCAAATGAAATATTAGATCATCCTACGTAGTTGTTTTTCATAAATCAGGTGAAAATAAAAAATTACCTGTTCATAATCGATCAGTGATGAATTTTTCCGTACTTTCCTATTAAAATTTTAATTCCAATTTTTTAAAACTCCGACAATAAGAACTCCCATTGTCTCAATCTGAACTCTGGTAATGACACTGTACTTTAATAATAATGTAAATGGTACTAAATATAATAATGCTATGTAGCGTTATGTAATAATATATAATGTTATAATTTATAAATGATTTTAATATAAATAATTAATATTATAACGAGGGAAAAGTTTCTATCATAATACTACACGTATGTTAATGATTTTATTTCTATTCTTCAGCTTTTCCAAAAATTTGTTTGTTCAGCACTGATACTTTTTAGGCATAAATAACTTCATAGATTGTTGTAGAAAATGCTACAACAGATCGATTACTGTGTTAAGAAATGTATGGTTCCACTCGAAAGAATAAGGTTGATGCTTGTTGGGTTTCATTAATTCACGAAGATTCAAACTGGCACGAGATTTACGACACAGTCGGAGACGATTGTTTATTTTTGAGAGAAAGCTTCAACTTTTCACCATCCGAGCAGCAACACTCAAATGGCACTAAACCTTAAACTAATTTCGACAAACAGCATATATTTTCAAATTTTCTATTTTCGCCTTTCTTTGCCTCGATAGAAAATTAGGAAATGCCGTGACAAATCTCACCGCTGATAAAAATCCATTCGCAACAGTATTTCATGATCAAAGAATTTGTCTCTCAGAAACTGCAGAGTCGCGACTGCCAGCTGCGTGCGACCTGTCGCAAGTGGAAAAGACCCTCCGAGGTGCCAATATGCGACTGTCTAAAGTTTAGTGGATACGCGAGACAGTTCATTAATGGCAAACGATCCGGCGTTCCATTGCCAAAGAATAGACTTTGTTTAATGACTGCATGGCCCAGAGCCTCGAAATGTGTCAGAAAAAGCAAGTAGTAAATAGTAATCTGCAACATCACATATATTCATATTTTTGGAACAGTTTTTAATAATTATTAAACAATAATTTCATGAACAGTAGAGAACATTATTTGAAAAATAAAATTTCCCGCTTAAAGAGTGTCACAGGCCGTTGAAATGTGTGTATCGTCCATTTTGCAGCTTCGAATGGTCGATAAATTTAAAATGCATTGTAAACGAAGCGTTGCCGAGGATAGAATGGGGACGAAATCAAGCATCGATTTGTATTCACCATAAAAAGCACATGTATCATTCATGAAGGGACATTAAGCTAACCGAAAATGTAAAATGAATGTACAAAATGTATTGGATGTAAGCAAAGAAACTTTTATATCAGACTTTTGCACACATTTCTGTTAATACTCAAGTGTTTAAACGATGCTGCATTTCACTGTGTTTGTAATACGCGTTATTGTGCACGTATAGCATGATTAATAGACTGCGGATATTTTGCTATGCAAACTCATATTCTTATGAATATAATTGAAAGAAATGAAACCCGGGTAGACAATTGTATTACTTGCTAAATATCATAGTATGTATTATATGTTTGTGCAAGTCATGTCCAGTCTTTGAATATAAATGCATAAAAGTTTGCAGTACACTGATGAATATTTGAGACTTTTGATGTATAAATCATCAAACTTCAACAAAATGTCGTTACGAAATATAATCTTTATTGCGAAAAGAAGCCACAATTAAACCGTGAACGTTGCACATAATATATACAAATATATAATATATTCAAAGTATAGTATTCATTATGATATTTGATGGATGATATAAATCTCTGGTTGATTCTATTTTTTAAATTGCGTTCATAAAAATACGAATTTGTATGAACATTCGCATTTTCACTAGCTGTGATATGACCAATAACTGAAATATATCCAAACTGAATGACGTTATAATTATTTATATTAAACAGCTAGTAAATAGTTTATAAATTACAATACTGTATACGCAGTTATCTTTGAATTAGTTGAAATTTTCTCATTATAAAAAGACATAAAACGTGTGTTACAAATGTATTTAAATTAATAAAGTATTTTTATAAGTGTCTCAGTACTATACATATAATGAATAAACTTCAAATAATTACTCTTACAAGGTAAGCTTGTTAGAATGATAAATTCATCAGTTTCTGTCGTCACAAATTCCCATAACAATAATCGCGGGAAACGTATTTAATGCACCTATTTAATTTTCTTTACAGATTTTTTGTTTTATTCGCTTAGAATTTCAAACACAAAAGTAACAAACGAGTAAACAATTCTTTTATTTTCATTTTTTCAATATGAAATGTCATACCATTATATACCGTTTAGTCTACATAAACTGTTCCTGTGTTCATCAGAGAAAACAATGGATTACAGTTTTTTATACTGATGAAAATCGATATTATCTTCGACGTACAATGGATCGTAGGTATATCATTACTCAAAAGTAGGTGGATGTTTACTTATTCTTGACGAAACGTAATTTAGTTACAAGAGTACAAATAGGAAAACCAAAAATGATTTTACTGCTTATTAGAAGGTTAATATGTAAGAGTTAATACGTAAGAAAAATATTGACACGTGTAAGTGTCGAGTATTATGTATACAATAGTTTTGTTATTTATTTAGCAATTTATTACTCTCAGATTGTCGAAATTATAAGTAAGATAAAGAAGATTTTTCCAAGTTGACAGAAAGATTATTCCGATTAATTCGACCAATAATATTTAAAACTGATTGACATTTCGACGAATCGTACGTTTAATTTTAATATACTACTGATAAGGTTTTAAATAAACAATTAAAATTTTATATAATATATATCTCTTGATTCCATGAAAACATAGTATTACAAATAATAATATTCTTGTATTGTTAATACAAATCGATCAAATTCTTCATATGTTACTTAAGACCGGCAATGTACATGTAAGTTTTTTTATAACTATTATTTAAATTATTGTTTTTCAATTTGAAAAGAAGGACAAATTTGTAAAGTTTAGGTAAAACGAAATTTTGAAATCCAAATATAGTTGACTTGTCGCAGAGAGTCATTGAGTGACAAAAAGTCTCAGACGCTAACGCTATTTCTAGAATACTGATAAAGTGTGATAGATGTCATCATTTGTCAGAAATTATCTTTTCTGTTTCAAATAAAAAAAAGTGAAAATTCTAAGAAATGGTATAGTGTATCAAACGTCTAATTATAGTACAAAAATATTTGGTTGTCCGAAAAGTTTCTTTCGTTTCACAAGATGGTAACAGATGGACAGCAATTTCTGATTTATATTATTTTATTGAATTAGGTATGATCCATTTCGTTCTATTTCTATTATTATGTTCGCGCATAATTCGATAAACTAATATAAAACAAAAAACATTGTGCGTCTATTATTTCCTTATGAAACGAAAAAAAACTTCTCGGACAACCTAATAGAAATTAGGTTACACGTTGAATGTTACGAAGTTTTAAAGTATTAATAGAATACTATAAAGAAGAGAAATCTAAAGAAGAGTAGCTAACAATCCCTTTTACAGTTCAACTTTTCTCCCGAGAGTTACGATTTTCATAATAATACAGTACTTTCTGGACAAATGACAGCATTTTCTTCCGACTCACGTTTCATGGAATTGTTCTCTGACATTGTCGTTCGATAACGGAGATTTCAATTTGTATATTTTCCGATAGAAATTCATAGTACATTTGATTTATATATGCATAATTTTCGCAACTCGCTTAGGAAGAGTTACGCGTTTAATTTAAATGGACGTTAACTTTTGAAACGAATAATAATTTATCTCGACGGTAATTGTAAATTTTAAGCGAATAAGTAATGATCGTTTATCCGAAGATAACCGAATAAATTGCGATCGGGTATATTGACGATACGAATCGTAATTACACAGAATGTCGTTTATGAAAACATTTTGGAACGATGGAGGATGTAAATATCTGTTCTTATGGGACACAAAACACAGTTGACATGAAAATTGCATTGACTTCTCTGAACATTTCTGATCGTGATAATGGATACATAGCAACTAAATTGGCAATGAATTTTCAAAAGTATTTACGGCAACCAGTTTATATCGTCCGCGAATACTGCACAGGCGCGCGTAATCTGCAAAAATGAAATACGTCTGTTCTCTCGGCACGCAGAGTTAAACTAGGATATATCTTCCTTTTAAGATTTCGTCTATTTGCAACAGCACACGATAATAAACTATATACGTTTTAACGAACTGGTTAAAAACCTGACACAAACTTGAAGAGTCGGAAGAGAACGAAGCCATACGAGTTGCTGGAATGAAAAATAAGGAAACGGAGTGGAAACGCTATTAAACATTATTTACACACACGCACATGATATCCACACTATCGAATCTGCTGGTTGGCTCAACAGAGCCGGTTGTAAAAGAAAAGATTTCGTTTATGTACGTAGCTAATCTAAATGCAAGCTTTTATATTCATAACCGAAATAACGGAAAGGTACAACTTACTAGAAATTCTCCATTTAACTAAAACAGTTTGTTTGGATATCATCCTTAACTTTGGTACGACCTTTCCGTCATTTTCGAACCAATTGTAATTTTCTAATGTTAAAAAATGTGCCAAGTCTGAACAGAATTCTTCAAACATTACAAAACCTTAGAAACGAAAGCGAAATGAAATATTCACACGTTTAAATATTGAAATAAAATTTATAGGAATCCTGATTATCGTCTACAATTCTGTAAAATCTTCCTCGCATCATTATAGAAATTCAGTGAAGTGGAACTGCTTTCTTGACTCTCACAACTCTATTAAGTGATTGCAAGTGTTTTTTTCTGAGATGCGAAATCAGTTTGCGAAGACCTTGCTTGGTGAATACATATTTGGCAAGTAGAATGAATGAATGAATGAACGATTAAATATGTATCGTAGCATTCAAAACCTATCAAGTGGACAATGGGTAGTGGATTTAACTTGAGATTCCAAGTATATATCGAACGTTATATCCCATCACATGGTGGCACAAACCTTGTAACGGAGATAATTGTCCCTGTTTCGGGTTCTCTTCAACGCCATTTTTGCCAGAATGCTTGGTTAATTCTAATATCATAAGTCCAAAATTGTAATACGTGTTAGTAAATTTATATCTTTTCAACAGTTGTCTAAAAAATTACAATTCCTGAAAAAATAGTTTGCATCTTCCTTTATAAATTTCTTTTACTACTTTATTAGATTATTACGACTGTTTGCTTCGACTCTTTCGGTATTTGAATGTCAAAATCGTTGTTTTCTGCCCGAAAAGTATGTGAAATTAGTCGTTTCTAAAATTTTTAAAATTTCTCGCGGTGTTGACAACGTGTACGCTTTCAAATTCTATTGTGGTTCTTTTGTTACACGGTGTAAATTTCTTCAGACGATTCCTTCGCACAGAATAACATGACCGAAAGAGTCAAGTGTAACTTAACTAATTAATAAAATATACTTTTCATCGTAGAATTATTCTCGGAATCAGACGCCTTTGAATCGCTATGTACACGGAGTTTAGTTCTTTCGGAACTTTATGAATCGTACGTTTAAAAGAAAGAAGTATTTTTTAATTTCATTTTTGGAACATTATACAGTCGGTATAAGTGTTACACTTAGATACGATTTTATATTAGAATTTCTATTTATTACCATATTGTGACTGAATATATGTCATATGCGTTCAAGTACCCTTCGATACCTTAAAATTGAAATGACGATTAACTCCATAAATATCAAGTATAGCATACATATTCTCTCTCGACAGGTGAAACGTTTAACCTTCTCACACTACACGCAAGTAGCCTTGTATCCAAACACAACGTCAGGAGTTTTGCTGCAAGACGGTTGATCCAATTGATAGGAAGTATTTTTATTTCCTTTGGGTGTGCATTTGGGAAATATCTGCTGCATGGCCGTTTCACACTCCGCTTCTTCGACAGACGCCTCCTCCTTGACGATTTTCTCAATGTTGTTGCTGCTGCTTAAACGCCGTACCATTTCACTGCCTCTCGCTGCTTCCTCGTCTTTCTCCAGAAAGTTACACATGCTGACGCGCCTCTCCCTCGACAACGATTTGCCAAAAGAACAGTTTGGCCTAGCCAGAACGTCCATTCTGTCAAAATGGTAGGCGCTGCCTGTGCGATCTCTCTGCAGCGGATTGGCCAACACGTCCATCCTGTCGAACTGCCAGATTCTTCCGCCACGGTCTCTTTGCAACGGTCTGGCAAGTACCTCCATTCTGTCAAAGTGGCAGACGCTCATTCCACGATCTCGTTGCCACAATTTCGAGGTAGCATCGAATTGACAGACGCTCATTCCTCTGTCTCGAAAGACAGGCTTGGACGTTTCGGTTCTGTCTAACTGACTGATGCTGGTCTTTCGTTCGCGTTGCAACAATTTCGTGCACTCGTTGGCCGACTTGAAGTTTTTCAACGTATCCTGTTCGATGCACGAATTGTTCTCCGAAAACATCGAGAATTGAAGATCGAACGCGCTTTTCGTGCGACGTGGCATACCTTGAGCCCCAGGAAGCAAGGACGCATTGGATCCAATGAACACACTGTTTTGCCTTGGTCGTACTTGACCCGAAGCGTAATTTAATTCGTGTCCCGCCGGATAGTCTCCGCAGGGTATGTTACATTTCGAGAACGTGCGCCGATTCTGCGAACAAACGAACCAATGATTTACGAATCGCTTTAATCAACGATCGGAGCAGAGAAATTTTGCTCGATCGAACGTATCTGTGTATCCTGCGTTTGCTGAGATTTTGGGACACCTTAAAGTATCTTGTCAAGGTCATCATTCTGGACAATTTCTCCCTGTGCATGTTACCACCGCACAATCTCAGTTCCCGAGATATTCGTACAAAGCTTCAATTAAATTTACTCTCCGCTACGCTATGGTCCCATTTTCATATAGCCCAACCTAACCTTAACTCATTGATGCTAATCATCTCTAATACAAATAGAAAAATATAAATTTATACTTAAGTTATAGGGTTATAGGGTTATAATATCTAGCTAGCATCGTTTCATTTTTATTTCGTTCGATTTTATCATAAATTCGATTGCTACAATTTATCATTGCTTATATATACCAATACACATATTTTTCTGTATAATTCGAAAACTGAGACCGTGCGTGGAAATCAGTAGGTTGCGTACGGGGAACGTGTATACGCTTCGTACGCATTACTTTGGTCAATTGATGATGAAAATAAAATGTCCTATTCTATATATATATCAGTAAATTCAAATTAAAAATGTGAAAATTATTTCACGATACGCGTAACCCATTACCTTTCTGTTTTTATTTATACAATATTAAAAATGGTTGTCTCTCTCTTTATATTGAATTAAGTTCATAGGTCGGATTATAAGTATAGGGATAAGTTGTTCAGAATGATGACCTTGATAACATATTTCAAGATCATCAAACTTGGTGCGCTGTGTCCCGATGAAGATAATTACCAATTAACAACACGTATAGAGCACGTAGCAAGATTTCGTAACAAGATTCTATGAGTATAATCAAGCAAAAGTATTATACGATCGTAGGTCATGTACAATTTTATTGAAAAGTCGTATATTGTCTACAGAAACTGTTTCAACAGGATAATTCTTGCACAATAATGTGCAATCGTTACTGTCTTCAAGAACGCCGTTTCACGGTTCTCGTGTGTTTCTCGTTCTATTAACCAATGATATTAACGTTTAATGATTGTGCGTTTTCTTTTTATTTCTGCATACCTTTTTATCTTTGAATATTTTTCATATTTTATGTAAATAAAATTGCAGACTCTCCAAGCGTTTATTCAAGTTTTGAATAAACAAACTCAAAAGTAACTCATTTCTTACTGCAGATGTTCGCTATCAAATTTTACTTTGAGTTCAATTCAATTTTTACCACCTTTTTCATAATGTAACTTTGAAGTCAATCGACAGTCTAAAAATCCAGCGGACCGCCGAGAAACAAATATCGCCTATCTATGGTGTATAGGATGAGATGTTTGGCCCTCCTTGAAAGAATTGTTCTTCATTTTAATTGATTTTCATTTCATTATAAATAAATTGGCGTTGAGGGAGTATTCCATCCCTATAAGAACCTTACAATTGCACATACATTATGTGTATATATATGTATATATATATATATATATATATATATATATATGTCGGATTAAAACGGGATTAGGGGCGTTTAAGGAATATTCGCTTGCAAACGGTGTTGGATAACGAAGGTTCGAATGATACAAATAGTAATCAGTAACCGAGGATATTATACACTCGGGATGTTAATGGCAACGGACTTAGACTTTGACAACGAATCCACGGCGCACGGGAGTACGAATCTGACTTTTCAAACGACTAAGTAATATTCAAACTTCTAATTCTCGACGACGATGTCTCTTGACGTAAAGATGCTCGGTTCACGTAGAACGTATCCAACTGAATGAATACTCGGTCTCAGTGGGGCTGCCCTTATATACTCCCCTCTGTACCTTACTACTCAATCTCTGTTTTTAAACGAAGTTATTCAATTACTCCGTACCTCTGCTAGGCACCTGTCCCTCCCGTGACCGTGGCTACGTTCCCCGACCAGTTATGTCGCTTCGGACCCAAGCCCATTGTCATAATTCCCGATCATCCATAGTCATAAACAACTATTTCTAAGTTTAATTATTTAAGTACGGCTATAATAAAAAGTCCATACCCAAGTATTGGGGTCTTTCTCAAATATATATGTCGGGTTCACGTTATGATTAGGGTTAGGGGCGTGTAACGAGTCTTCGCTTGAGTTAGCCATCGTTGTTGCGATTGGGATGATGTCCATTGATAGCAGTATGGATATTACGGAATTGACAAATAACCACGGTGATTAGACACAAACGACAATGGTCCTAGGTTCGATAACGAATCCGCGGTCCACGGAATGGCAACTGTACCCTTCTTCAAAGTCTAAGTCGGACTCCTTGTGGAGTGTTCACTCGATTGCAAAGATTCTGTGCAACTCGTTAATAAGATCGTTCGAGAATGATCCTTTCCGTCAGAACGATGCTGCAGAGGAAAACTATGATGGGGTGTGTCCAAGGACACGAGATCATCTGATTCGTTCGGAAAGTGAGGAAAATGGACGTTGCCGTTAATTGGCTAATTTATATGTCGCTGGTTAGAGAAGAATACTAGCCGCCCTTGAGAAAAAGTTGTTCGTGAGAAAGGCAAATTTCTCGTATCTTCCCGTAATTAGGACAAAGGCTGTCTGTCCGTCAATGTCTATGGGGTTCCGCGAAAAGAAACCTACGTGCGCCATCCGCTTACCTTCTCGATACATAATGTCGAAGGTAAAAGTCTGTAAGTAGGCCCACCACCTGTAAACCCTGTCATTTAAATTTACTTTATTGCTAGAAGCCTTCAAGGAATTACAATCGGCAACAACAGGGAATTCTCGTCCGTGTAAATAGTGGCGGAAATGTTTGACAGCGTTTACAACTGCTAACGTCTCTAGTTCATACGAATGATACCTAGATTCCGCGGGATTAATTCTTTTACCGTAATACTCTACTACTCTATTTTTACCTTCAACCTTATGCATTAAAATAGACCCATATCCTTTCGAACTGACATCGGTACGTAACTCTATAGGATAATTGGAGTCAAATATCATTAACACCGCGGTGCATCAGTCAGGACGGAGATCACCTTTTGTCTTATTTTTTCGTGTTTGTCTGCTCAAGTTATGTTTTTGTTACAAAAAGTAAGTGTGTATAGAGGTTTCATTACTTGTGAAAATTTAAGAACAAATTTTCGAAAATAAGAAGCTAAACCTATGAACTGTCTAAGTTGTGTGACGGTCGTCGGTGCAGGTAAAGAACTCGAGGCTTGTATTTTACCTGGGTTGGGGGCGAACTTCTCCGTTATGGATTACATATCCAAGATAAAGTACCGATGTCTTTAGAAAAGAACATTCAGAGAAATTGAAAGAAAATCCGGCGTTTACGAGGATATACAATACAATGCATAATCTTTCTAGAGCTTGTTCTATCGAATCGGCAATAATTAGAACATCTTCCAACTAAACAACAACGTGCGGATAAGCAGGGTCGCCTAAGGTCTCGAGGATGACCCTTGGAAAAAACAGATGGTGCATTTTTTCCAATCCAAACGGCATCGTCGTGTATTCGTATTGTCCGTCGGAGGTAACGAGTGCTGTGTACTCTGTAAAATTAGGATGAATGGGAGTCTGGTGAAACACGCTGGTCATGTCCAGACTAATGAAGTATCTCGCCTTTTGCAGTCTCGCGATTTGATCCGCGATAAGAGGCAAAGGATGCCGACTCGCGACCGTATTTTTATTTAGCTCTTGAAAATCTACACATGATCTATCTGAACCGTCCTTCTACTCCAGAAGCAACATAGGGCTCGCTACATGGGGCAGAGAGAGAGAGAAAGAGAAGCTTATATTTTATATGCGAAAACACCGTGCAGTATTCAATATTTGACAAGTTTTTAATTTGTGATTGATTTAAGCAAAAATCTCACTCAGTGGTTAGAAATCGTTTAGCTGTGGAAATTGGTGCATCGGATCATAGTATGGTTTAAAATGTAATTACTGTAAAAATTTTGTTGAAATCGTGACAACAATTTGGTACTAATGTACTTGTAACTGTAATAATATCAAAAATAAGTAAAATTTACAACATTTGAAGATGTACAATTAATAGCATTAAAATACAGAAACATTTAATTGAAAATTACTCGGGTGTTTCAAGAAATGGAAAAATTTTAATGAAATTGAAAGATAAATATCTAGGTCCTGATGTATAGCAGTGGTTCCCATAAATCAGCAAGAAAGGGATAACATTATCTACGTGTGATATTATATTCATATTACGCGTCAGAAAGTTTTGAAACTTTAATGAATATCATTATCGAAATTTTAAGTCCTCGTGCTGAAAGAAAGATTAGAGTGAAAGTAACGATGCCTTCTTATTTTGAAGCGTTTATGACATTAGAAAAATGACTTATCCGGTTTGATGTCACACAGAATACAATTCAACGCAGCTCAATGTATTAACAAATTTGGATAGAGTATAGTATCTGGACTGCAAATCCGATTTGAATGTATCTTGCCAGGCGTATGTTAGGTCAAAAATGAGAGTTACTTTTTTCGCGGAAATAAACGCTTTTGAAAATTCTGCTGTATGAACATTTGCTCGACAAAGATCTTAATTGTGGAAATCTGCGTAGGAACGTGATCGTACAGAGAGATAAGCGATATGCGGTTAAAGCGAGTAATGGCACAATACAATACAATGTCAATGCCAATTTTTTCGCCTTTTTTTACTCTCTGTGTGGTCACGGAAGATAATAAATACGCCAAAACTAATGCAATACTCGCGATTCAAATGCATTCAGAGTAAGCCATACAGAGTAAGTTGGGAGAACGAAATTTTAAAAAAGATAACGTAAGAACCACGAAGAGGTCACGCGTCAACAGGTTGATCGAAATTTTTTATGCCGTATTTTCGTGAAAAACGACCTTTGTTTTCGGCTTTAGCGACCTCAAAATCCCCCAACAAGCGCCATTCCAGCCGAACATTTTGCAATCCGAGCACTATACATACCACAGCTACAGATGTATTTAATTTGGCAAAATAAAAAAGATATAAAATCCCCGAATAATTAAAACAGAAAAGAACATTTGTATTATATTACAGTATTGTTTGTAATTGTTCTTACATGATACACAGAATATTAATTATACGAGAAGACGTGCGTCCTACTGTCCAAATATTCCCTCAACGATCATGTTTCTCTATTAAATCGGATACTGGAGATTCTACTGTAACCGAAACTATAGCGTACCTTATTACACGAGTATAACATGGAGTATCGTAAGAAAGCATAATATGCTTTCATACGAATTGATAGTATCTGGGGCATCTCGTAAGATATTCCTGCTGCAAAAAGTGAAAAACCAGCGCTGACAAATCTCGAGCATCAGCTACGCTACGATATCGTTTGAACGTACTATTCAACTGAGAAGAGGATGTATGCTACGTAACTCGGTTGATGCTACTTGTCCATAGGAGTAATATACCGCACAAGCTTCACGGAACACGAATAGGGCGTATAATATGGAAATTTCCTCGGACGTGTCGAACGAACCTTCCGTTGAAACTAGATATCAATAATTTACATTCCACCATATCGATTGAAAAAAAAAAAAAAAGACGGATGTTCTTACTCTATCGCAACTCGGATACATCAAGTCCAAGTTAAAGACAGCCTGTAAAAAACCTTGTTCAGTATTTAAAATAATATTGCTTTGGAAGAAAAATTGTAGTTTTCATTGTCAATTGTGTTCGCTGTGAATTATTTATGTAAAATAGAGTAAAACCTCTCCCACATCCGAATCGGTAGGAAGAAAACAATTTTTGAATAATGAGACTTTCGGATAATAGAACAATCGCTTTCCTGGTATTTACAGATTAAGAAAATTGTCAGCTTGTTTTAATATCTAAGGAGTCCATATTTTTTGGCTAGTAAACTATATAAATTTTCATCGTGAAAGGGTACATCTTCATCATTCTGATTTTCTGTTTTTGATAAATAATAATTAGATTGCGAATATTTATACAAATTCACGTTTTTATTAATATAATTAAAAAAATGTATCCCCGGTAGACATTTGTCTCGCTTATCAAATATTGTAAACAGTATTACGCTTTGAATATTTTATATATTCTCGCATACTAAGTACTGACATTGTATTTCTCTGTGCCTTCGAATTTCCCATAAATGCATGAAAATCTACAGTCTACTAAAATAATATATGCAGTATCGGCGGAAAAGCCTGAGTAATTAGGAAGGTCTATTTGACTTGATATGGGCGTGCCAGGTATACCGGAGCCAGGGTATAAAAGGTAGCCGTTAGTGAGTTGAGGAGCTTTAGTGTTGCCAGTGTCACGTAAAAAATAACTCTCCTCTCCTAGTGATATATATAAAAAAGATTTAGTGCGTAATCAGATCAATTCAGATTAGATTAACCAGATCAGAAGATCAATCGAGTGTCTTTTTTATAATCACCTAGGTTGGTCAGATACATGAAGTTCCTTGGTTGTCGTATTGTGGTGATTTTCCAGACTGTTCTTGTAATGATTACATAGTCGCCTTATTTTTTCGAAAACTGATTTTATTATGTAGGTCTATGCAAATATACCATGGAGCACTGACTACTGTTTTAAGAATTATAAGCGACTACCACCACTCAACGCCAATTAGCGGTCGGTCACGTAAAAAATAACTCTCCTGGTGATATATATAAACGTACAATTTTACTAAACTAAACTCTCTCGTACTTTACAAGTTAACGGATTTTCAAGCAAGTTAATTACGTAAACAGTATATAAGAGATCGTGTTTGTGTTTCCAGGAATTAGTGGATCGAGTTACGTTTCACACCGATAAATTCCAGTCTGCTTTCAGAATTTCAATCTATTGCGTGCACTTGACAAATGGAAATAATATTTCTACGGAATTGTTAGCCATTAAAAAAACGAGAATCGTAAAGTTTAATGAACCAACGTTGGTATATTTTTCTTTCCTTCTCCCCCTTAAAAGTTTTATAACTTGTTTCAAACATTCTGTAAATTGGTTTATTGGCGTAGGTTCATTTAACACATAGACGGACACGTTATCCCATTTAAAAAACGTCAATATCAATTGTGTTACTGCATTGTTGTAATTAAACATTGTGGAATTTGTAAAGATTTAGTGCGTAATCAGATCAATTCAGATTAGATTAACCAGATTAGAAGATCAATCGAGTGTCTTTTCTATAATCTCCTAGGTTGATCAGACACATGAAGTTCTTTGGTTATCGTATTGTGGTGATTTTCCAGACTGTTCTTGTAATGGTTACATAGTCGTCTTATTTTTTCGAAAACTGATTTTATTATGTAGGTCCATGCAAATATATCATGGAGCACTGACTACTGTTTTAAGAATTATAAATTTGTGGCGGCATTCGACAAGCGACTACCCACCATTCAACGCCAACTAGCGGTCGGACGTCGATAGTGTCACGTAAAAAATAACTCTCGTGGTGATATACATAAAAACTTTATTTCTCAAGAGTCGAAGGTCCTTGAGTACCAATATTACAATGCTGCAGTATCGGCTTATAATTCAGACTGGCACGGCCGTCATTATTCGGAGTCTAAATACTAAATACTAAGCGACAACAATGAAAATAATTCCTTATCAGGGTGGCGAGGTGTTAACTGACCGGAGGATATCTAGAGGCGTCAACTGTCCGGAGGATATTTAGAGGTGTCAATCGTCCGGAGAATATTTACAGGTATCAACTGTCCGGAGAATTTAGAAGTGGTCGCCTAAGGTGACGTCAGGGTAAAAGAATTTCGGGTTACACCAGCGTGGTCGGAGAGTGTTGTCAGCGTTGTGAAGGAGTATGGTCGGCGTGAAAAAGAGCCAAGATTGATTTTGTGTTGGTGTGAACGATATTGAAATGAATCATACAGTTACCAAACCTACTAGCACACTAATTCATATATCCTGTATATATAATAATATATTATATGGAACGATTTATTTCTAATATCCTCAGGGTTACAGTTGGCACCCGCCACCTTACTACCAACTTGAAGTTTTATCAACGCACTCGTCTGATTCGCCTTTTACTCCCGCTTTATTGAAACGGCTTTTAAAATATTATTTCTCTCTAATTTCTATAGACTAAACTATTTACATTATCAATAATATATCGTCTAAACAGAAGCCGTTGTAACAGAAGAAAACATTTTTTATCATTCGTTTAGGTAACGGATAGTGGAGGTTCGGATATGGTAAGCTCTATTGTATCTTCAAGCTGTTTTCTTTCAAGATCAAAGTGTATTTAAATCGTGGGAGATGATGAAATTCTAAGACAGCACAAATACATTGATCGACTCGGCTTATTTGTATATTTTCTTTAATTCATTATTAATCTTGTTGACATTTCTCGTGAGAATTGTCTATACACAAATCTTCATTACGTTCACATTTTTAACATACAAATTTTTTGTTTTTTTGTTAACATTTTTTTTGTAAGATGGTTCGTAATACTCAAACTTGTGCGGTATTAAAATTTACTTAGTTATTTATCATGACATTTTTAGCGAGTTTTCTAAAAAAAGAAATGGTATTCAACAAAAAGAAAATGCTTATTTAAACTCAAGAACTGCCCTACGTTTTACTATCGGAGTTATTATTCGTAGTTTTTCCAGTGCGTGTAGTACATTTCTGTATAAAATTTTCAAATTTCCAATTACCTTACATTGTACTAAAAAGATTTAAAACGTAACTACGAGAAATTTATTTTCCCAATTCTGGGTTCGCAATGGGACCGTTCTGCTTCTCGATTTTTGGAGTGGTCATTGCAAGAATACGGTAAAGTGAATTATACTTGACAGTAAAAATTTAAGATTCTTCGATATTGCGAAAAGTGGAACAAAATATGTGCAAAAGAAAAAAAAGAAAAATGGATATTTTGTCTGAAAGTTTTGAAGTGCTGAGAATAAGTTTGAAAAAATTTGCTTGCAAGTTAAGGCAGTGGTGGTTTCAATCCTACTATACAGAATCGTTACTCTTTAAGCGGAGTGAAGTATAGTTGGAATTAGATTTCAGCGATCCTAATTCAGTTATCCTCATCCTTATACACGGGACAGCTTTATTTTCGATCGCCGAATTTTCAGAAGAGGCGCAAACAGCGAGACACAAGGACTTCAAGAACTGTAGGAATAAGAAAAGCAGAAAAGTTTCAAGGATCGCTGCTAATAAAGATACATTTTATAGACTATTCTTAGCTTCTGATCCATATGTGTCAGCATTAAGACTAAGATCATATAACAAAAATCATAAAATACTAGATCCTGAAGCTATAGAGCTCATACACGAATAAAATAATACTTCTGATAACTGTTTTCTTCATATTTCATTTCATGTTTCTTCAAATGATTATATATTATATTATCATGTATTATTATTATATATTATTATTATTGTTATTGTATTATGTATATGCATAATATATATATAGAATAAACTAATATATTATAATATATATTAGATGCAATTTTAATCTTATCCTTCAATTAGGCAATACATTTTAATTGAAAACTGCCACAATTTGTAGTACTATCGAATATTTCTTATTTTTACGATACGAAAATAAAAAATTTCCTCGACTTGAGTTTAAATTAACTAAAAAGAATAGATACAATGTGAAATAAGCAGGTTTTCAAATTTATTTAAAGTTGTTCAATCCAATAAATTAGAAAAAGGTTCGTTAAACGTAAAATATACTATTCAATATAATGCGGATTATTTTTCAACACTTTTTAAATGAAGTTTTATTTCAATATTTTGTATGGTAAATGTCCCATAATTTTCCGGTCTGGTTCACCGTGCGCTAGGAAAATTACAATCCGTTGTTCATAAACAGTTTTCATACTAGGTTCCAAGATTTCATCGAGTACTCGTGATACGAAAGCGGATGCATAAACAAAAGAACAGGTGCATTGAAAATCCTGTAGGGTTTTCTTCTTATACCATGCCATTTTATATTATTCTTATATTATTTATACTGCTACTATTATCCCGTCAAAACAGAACCAAGATATAACATGCGCGGTGGTGCAGCTACAATTAAATGTGGATGGTGCAAGGAATCTTTACGTCTTAAACATTTCTTTGCTAAGTACTACTATTCCAGCGATCATACACGGTATATACACTCTATTATACATATGCTTCTACGAATTCTAAATGTATAAAAAATACAAAATGTACCTGATATATATATACAAAATATCGAAAGTAAAATATACATATATTCTTGACTGTCTTAACTCCATTTAAAAAAAGGACATAATTAAATAATCGTATACGTCATTCGTATAAAGAATAGAAATTCATGATAATGATGAAAATCACTCGCAAAGCAACAAATGTTCCAGCCTTTTAAGTTACAACTACGCAAACTTTCTAAACTTTAAACTCGGTTTTTGACGGTATGTTACGATATTTAGAGGTTAAAATCTCTATTTCGATCTCTATTATTTATATTTATATAATATACAATATTTCGATGATCTCTATTTAACGTTTGTTTGGTCCAGTCTGAAAATATGAACCTGTAGAAATCGCGAAGCATGCTAGTCTTAACAATTCTATTACGCACGATAACTTTGACGCGATTACTGCAAACCCACCGTCAGGAAAAGTCGACCGACAAAAAAATGAAACATTTGCGTTAACTGGTTACATAACTATAGCGGACTAAAAAGTTCTTCCAGATTTAAAGAGAGACTTTGGATGTTAATGTTAGCACGATATTTATTATTTGATATTTGATTCTTAGTATAGTATTTACAAGTTACAAGTCATATTTAAAAATAGTAGATTATAGTAGTTTAAATGTACGTAGGAATATACGTGCAAAGGAGAAAAATATATTATTACTGTGTTATCAATAGATACTATTTTAGACGTATAAATTAGTAACTCCATAGAAAACATAGAAAATTGAAGCTATGGTTTTGAACGTGTATTAAGAATACATATTTCTATTTTATGTATTTCGTGTGATTATTACTGCACATAGAAATACCCGTACATTTACGCAAGTAGCAATATACAAGAAACGAATATTTATATGATGTAATATAAGATTGTGGATAATCGTAAAAAATGTATCGTTTCGGTTAAAAAAGATTAATCAAGTAATCTGTTTTGCTACGAAAAAGACTAGTGTCTTTACACCAAATGGTTCCTTTTCGTCGTAACAATATCTCCCCACTTGGGGCACATCATTCTATCATAACCTACGTTGCTAGTATAGTTAGACACTTTTTAGCAAGTTCTGAAATTGCTGGATATCCATTGTGCCTTTCGCTACTTACACAGATCCAAATCGAAGCGTAATTCTGGCTTAACCAAATGTGCTTCAAACAAATACAGTGGCTCACCAAAGCAATATATATTATACAAAATATTTTAAAGTTTCATTAGCATTGTAACAAGACGCGACTATCGTCACTATATTGGTAAAATTTGAAACGAATCTGAAAATAAATATAGAATTTGCAAAATATTTATTGCAAAGGCGACCAAAGTATTTGGACATTCGATTATTCGCTATATTAATAAGCCACAGTGTGTAGTAGTGAGACGATCTGTGGTATCAATTGAATGTTTAAAACTAATATTCATGCCGTGTATTAACATTTTATTGTGAGTGACTGTTTACAAATGTGAACATACATTTTCTGATTGGTTTCAAATTTTGTTATTATAATAACGATGAAATATCAGGAAGTTTCGTGTAATGCACATAATGTATCAATAAAGGAATTGCGTAGTAATTGTCCGAATATTATGTGTATTTGTTTCGCAAATTATTATACTTTCTTAATTATTCGGGAATTTTGTTATACGTTAATAATCACTCGAAATGAAATATGAATATGTTAATACACGTGTACCTGTGTATTAATAACACGGATATATTAATTACTTTATATACCCTATATAATATAATATAGTATAATATAATACAACATAATTTAATATCATTATATATAATCGTATTTACAATTTCGATATACGTAAAATAGAGGTCTCCAACAGAGAGGTATAACTACTGTTTTTTAACATTTAATTCGCCATTAATTTATACACATTGGTAATATTCATATATTATTTACTTTGACTAATTGGAGCTTTCGAATGCTCGATTATCGATCATATGATCGGAAACACACACCTAAAGCAAAGCATAGACTGAAGAAAGAAAATGCGATGGTGAGATCGTAGGTTTCCGTTACTTCGACGTGTGCCATTGGCGAAATTTGTAGAATCCAGTTTCTTCGAGCCGCCAATTTCAGAAATAGCCCACTAGTCTTTTCTATCTCAGGTTATATTGGATAAAGCTACCGCTGCCACGTACACCTGATTGGAGATTGCAGAGGTAGCGAGCAACTGACCTCTTATATAAGGTGTCTCTGCAATCGTGATGCTACCGGGAACAAGTGGTTTCTCACGAAAAAATAAATTGAAGATGTCGAGTAAAGTTTTTGAGAAAAATGTCTTTGAAAACTTGAAAACTTAACGCGATATACGTGTGCTGACTTTAAGTTTCAACTTGAAGGACTTCCGTTTACAGGACTATAATGAATCAAGCGTGTATTTTAGAGTTGACAGGAATATCGAGGAATATCGTTTTCCTCTTTGAAAAATTAGAAAATGCAAATAATAAGCTACGACGACTTAGTACAATTTAACAATTTAGTTGGAACAACGCAACTGTGCGTGCAATATCATGATCCATATTTCGTATATTATTAAAATTAATATTAAAAAGTAATAATCTTTTGCTTTTATTTATGAAATCAATTTATTAAAAGAGCCTAATGGTATAGATCAACAGAAAGTATGACAGTAATAACGGCACGAAGAAATAATAATTGGCCATGTTTCTGAGCGCAAATACAATCGGAAACAAAGGTCGTCTAATCGAAACTTGAAATTAGTATACAAAGGCTCGCAAAAGTATTCGCACATATTTCGTAGGAAACATTTATGTGTATGTATTGTACGTGTTACATAAAACATTTTGAAACCTCACTAGCACCATAACGAATGCAATTGCGATAACTATATTAGCAAAAATCTGAAGAAATATATATATATAAAGTAAAAAATCAAAACATAGTATGAATAGTCACCTTAAGCATACGATAAGCGTTGAAGCTGAGCACTGAAAATTAGTAATTTTCTGTTTAAGTACTTTTATTCTCTTTCCAAAATATATACTTTTACTAAATATTTTGTAACTTTTATAGTTAAATAGATGTATTATATTAATTAACAATATATATATTATTATTTTATCTATCTATCTATATATATATGAAAGGACATCGGGCCTTTCTTTTGGAATGTTTGGGAAGGACCCCGATACTTTAGACTTTTTATCATAGCCCTACTTAACACGTTCACGTCTGTCCCGTGGGACGACGGTGGGTCACACATGTATTTCACAAAATAGGTTTATATTATTTTATCTCACCATTATAAGCAGACATACGATAGCAAAAACATAACAATTCAATATTATAAACTTAACATAATTATTTCCTGTCTTCGTGCAATTTTTTAAAACATGTTAGACAGAGTGCCGGCTGGCCCTTACAACGATCACAATATGTTGTTACTTTTTTTACTTTTTTCGCGGCATACTCTCTACCTTTTATTCTAAATAATAGTATGCGGCCTTCAAATAATAATTCACCTAACACTGTCGTTACTACATCGTGCGCATGTGTTTTCACTATTCCCGTTGCATTTTTCTCGGCATAAATACGAATGTTATGGGTGTAATCTTCCGGAAGGCACAGTTTATAAAGAATTATCCCATACTTATGCCGCTTGTCCTCTACACGGAACCATGCTTTCGTCAATTACAATATTTTTGCCAGGTTTAACAGTATTTTTGAACTGCGTCAATAATATTTCTAAGTTTATAGTTTATATTTCTTTTTTCCTGTACGGAATTGAAAAATTGTTTGATTCGCGCTATGAACGTTTCTTATAGAAAAATGTTCACAGAATTGCGTGCGATGGTCAGAATTCGCGTCAGACCTCTACTTTTTGAGAAAACTTGAAAAGAGTACAAAATTAGGACCAATTAAGCGTCAGCTTAACATTTATACATATATGCAAATTGATATTGCCAAACTATTGTATATCAATGTATTAGTTAAAGTCCACGGGATCGTATAGCTTTTGTAATTTTGCTATAAATTGAGGTCAAAGTTGAAAAATTGCGGTCGTGTCGAACAGTCTAACGTGACCCACCGCCGTCCCACGAAGTAGACAATGAATTCGAGCGCCGGCGTGAACGTGTTAAGTAATAAAACTTAGAAATAGCCGTTTATGATTATAGGTGCCCGAGAATTATGACAATGGGCTTGAGCTCGAAGCGACGTAACTGGTCGAGAAACGTAGCTACGGTCAGGGGAGGGACAGGTACCTAACAGAGGTACGGAGTAATTAAATATCTCTCCTTAAAGACAAAGATTGACCCGAGGAAGGTACAGAAAGGAGTATATAAGGGCAGCTCCACTGGAACTGGAATTCAGTCAGATACCTTCTACTCGTACTGTGTACCATCGCAGTCTTGAATCAGAAAGTTCAGTATTACTTAGCCTGTGAAAGAAATCATATTCGTCCTCCCGTGAACCGTGAATTCGTTATCGAAACCAAAGTCATCCCGAGTACCTAATCACCACGGTTACTTGTTACCATTTGTAATATTCAGACTTTCATTATTAAATACAGTTTATGAGTGAACGTTCATTAGACGCCCCTAATCCTAATGTTAACCGGACATATATATATATATATTGGAAAACATTTTAGAATCTCATTAACACTGTAACGAAACACAACTGTAATTGCGATTAGTAAAATTTGAAATGGACACAGAAATATAATAGAAGTTACAAGATATTATTTATTGAATATTATACGAATAAGCGATTGTTTGCTATATTAATGAGCCACAATTTGTAGCGGGACGATCGTTAGCACTAATTCTATTTTTAAGACTATTATTCGTGCTGTATATTAATTTTTCACTCAGTGTATGTTCGCAATAAACGTCTTGCCACTTCCACGTACATTTACTGAATGGCCTCAAATTTTAATATTATAGTCAGGATAGTCGTATTTCATTATAGTCCTAAGGAAATTTCAGAAAGTCTCGTACATCGCGCATCATATATTCATGAAAAATTTTGTGCCAAGTGTTCCTATACTTTCGCGAACCACTGTACGTGTACGGGGCAAAATGTTTTCTTGTGCAAAAATTGTATTCTGCAATATTCCCGATTTATTTTTCACGAGGAATCAATCTTTGCCCAGCTGTATCATTGTAGCCTATGATGCCTCAATGTAGCTATATGATGTCTCGATTCTTTCGGCATTGTCTAAAATGATCCTGCCTTTTCTAGCGTGAAATGGAATGAGGTGATTCCACCACCCCTATGTTACTGCGTAATACTTTTTGCTTGCACTTTTTGGTGCTTGTATCGAAGATAGTAGCAGCAAAAATATTCTGGAAGCGTGCATCTATCGAAAATGAAACACGTAAAGGAAGACTACAAATCTAAAGAACAATTTATACGATAATTATATAAATATAATTATATATAATTATACGATAATAATGAAAATACACCATTGCTAGATTCAAAGACCGAGACATATCAATATTTTCGCTGAATTTGAGCGAAGATTTTCACTTACTTTCTTTTATCGGCATATATTCTATATTACATTTTATGGAAAATATAGCGAGGAAGCTAATTAATTAATGAGAGACGAGTATAAAGTATGGATAATATCCAAAATTAAAAGAGTTAATTTTCTATGCACATATGCTTTTACATTTCTGCTAAAAGCTTCCCATTTTAATCATCGTATTAGGTAATAGTTCTGTTCTTGTTTGTAGCCTAAATTCATATATACATATGCATATTTCAAGTACTTTGGAAAATAAATATGTAAGAGCGGCTGTTATATTTACATATGTGTAGGAAGAAATTGTTCACTTTGATAACATAATCCAGGGTCATTGAAACCGATGAGGTCGCCCCTTTTCCCAACAATTACCAATTTCGCAAATTCGCACGTCCGATGCTTTGTTGCAAGCTTGCCTCATCCGTAACATGCAAATGTACGAGTTCCTCAATTAATTAATCCGGAAATCATAGTTATGCATTAAATTACGTATGATACGCAGAATTAAGTGTATTCCTTTGGAAAAGAATTTCTTTTAATTTCTTCGATGGTGACACGGAATTCATATAACACGAAGCGTATCTGCTGCATAATAAACAGTCCTATTTTATTTAAAGAGGTTTAAGTAATGACGTTGTGACTTGACCTGTGTTTCTTGACTTGTTGTTGTCTCTTGCTTGAATAAATGTGAATCTGGATACGTAGCTGGCTATTTCTACTAGTTACTTGCCTATTTACAAAACACCGATCGTTCAAACTTTAAATTGATATGCAATAAATATTGAAATAATATAAATATTTAAGAAATATATAACAAATATAAATATCTCAGCAATTAGGCACAACTAATCACCAAATCGCTTGTATAATTTAATACAACTGATTGATTTGGTTTTACTTCTGCCTATAACGATTAAGAGATCGTAATCTCGGATATAATTCAAACTGTATGAACTGTATCAAGTTAATTGATTAATCATAAATGCCAATATGGTGACACGCACACAAGGGCTTCATAAAGGATTCATCGTTTAATCGTAATCCGACATAGCCGGTACATTGTTATTACGGACATCGAGTGTTTCATTTTGTAGCGATCAATCAAAGAGGCTAATGACAAGCTGTTAATGACGAGTAGATTTTTATGCATTTATTAGAAATTCGAAGACGTAAAGATCAACGCAATGTACACAGTCTGCGAAAATGCATAAAATATTTCAAGAAAAGTATTTATTGCGATATTTAGTAGATGGAACCAATTTTTATTCAGATTCCATTTCGTTAGCTATATTCGTCAAAATATAAAAATGCATGAAAGCCCCTAGTCTAGCGATAAAGTAGGAATAAATTAAAAACGAATTAAATTATTTTCATAAATTATATTCAGTCATGTTACACGCTGACTGCGAATGTAGAATTATTAAAGTAAGATAAATTTTATTAAGAATGTGAATGATTTAGATAACGTAGACAAGAAGAAAGTGAGCAAATGCAATATAACATCTTCTTCAAGCATTAAATGATATTTTTCCTCTTTCTCCTTTGGACAAAATAAAATTTGCATGGCAGCCAAAGTGTTAAACTGGCCGGAATATTTGCAAGAACGCTCATTTGCAATCATTCGCTTGCTCTTTCCAATGTTAGAAAAAAGAGACAAGCATTTTTAGAGCATACTTTAAGCGTTCTTAAAGCTTTCGAATATTCGATTTTAGGTTCGACGAGCAATCGTCAAATAGCGGAAGAATGCTTGTTCGTACCTTCATTTTGCTAAATTTCACTAAAATAGGGACAAGCATTTGCTTGCTTAGTCTACAGTCTAAAGCGCTCCAAACGCACTCTAACTGAAAGCAGAGCACTCTGAACTTTGACATATTCCTTCAGCAAAACATTTTGTTTCTTCGAAAATCACTTTGCCACGAGAAGCGGTTGCTTTCTTACGTTTATTCAAATCCTTATTCTATTGACGTTTATTGGACAATTCTGACTTTATAGTACGCATGATAAATGACCCAGATTCTCGAGGAACCGACGAATAGATCAAAATTATATAATCATACAAAATAACAATTCAGAATACTGCTACAGGAAAATAATGGATTAGCAATTGCATGTATATCAATGTTCACAATCGTTTGCACTTAATGCCATGAGACGTAGTGTTGTTATTGAGAAAACGTTAGTATCGTTGTGGTTGAACAGTGAACACTTAGACACCCGGAAATAAGCCGTGTCCAAGAGGAAAGGATTCTCGACGTTTCGCTGAAATTGCAGTTGCGTCTATCGAAGACGGAACCTCGTATTGGTACGTATTGGTGTTAGATGCGACAATCCGAGCCATGAAAGCCTAAAGATTCTTACAGTTCTTTGATTTACATATCACTGAGAAAGTTTCGCACGAGTTAGATGAAATTGGTAAAAGATTCCTAAGTTCATTTATGAAACATCAAAAAATGACAAGTACAGCGAGAGATCTAACGGTACAGTTATCAAAATGTATCAGCAATAGACAGAAAAAGACAGATACGAAAAAGATTCAATTGTATTATTTATAAATAATGAAATGCGATTTTTATTATAATACAAAATATGCTATATATTTTTTATATTATAACGTTTTAAATAAGATAATAATTACAGAGATTCTAATGAATTTCTAATGACTTTTTCAGTGTACCTTGTTTTCTATAAGTGCCTTAATACTTGTGAATGGAAATGTACGATAAACGAGTCGCCATTGAAATAATAAACGGATAGAAAAAAAGATCTCGTAATGTTTTCGAATCAATTTTGAAGCAATTAGTCACTATGCCAAGTTATCCGAGCAGTATCTTCAGAATAAAGTTTCGTTGTGTACAATTAAATAAATCGACGTTCTTTAATTTCTGAAACATGTACGGCAGCTTCCACACACAACATTTTTATCTTATGCTATTCTTTATGCTTGATTTATTACATCCAATGAGAATAAACTACATATATATATATTATATATGGAGGACTTTATATAGATAAAAATAGAAACAAAATTCAAAAGGATAAAATTAGATATGATATTTCTATATTTCTAGAATTCTATATTTCTACAATTAATTTATTTTTTATTGACGCTGTTACAATGAGTAATTGTAGTGTTCCTTTTAAGGAGAACTGTAAAATCATGCGTAAGAGTATCACGTTCGGTCAAGCGATTTAACCAATTGTATTCGCTTCCGCGATTTTCGAATAGACAAGATGGTTGCGATAAATTGACTGATAACAATTTTTTCAGCAATTTTAATTTTATGTTAAAGCTATTATGATTGTTTCCACGACTCGTAAATCGTTTGTGACAGCCTTACAATATTTAGCCTTTTTTAAAACGACTTGCACAGTACAACGAGTATTGATATGACTCTTACTGATCCTAGTCATTTCTGACGCCATCTTAATGATTCTACTGACCAAAGTTCTACCGAGAAACAGTTATTTGTCATCCTTCATCTTCTCCTATTATTTGAAATAATGAAATGTTTGACAAACAGATTATTCGATAATAAACCATTTCTCAAATAAGATTTCAGAATTTACTAATAACTTTAGTTTGGTGTTACTATTTGATCCTTTTATTTATTACATTTTTTCAAATAAAAAGTACTCAAACCCGAATGAAATCAGTATTTTTCCAGAGAGTTGAAATCAAATTTGGACATTATTCAAATATTATATCTGAACAATGATTATTTGAATAATAGATATGTTACCTTACTTGGTTAGTTGTTATTTTCAAAGAATTGTGCGTTAGATTATTTCATCATTTGGCTATCAAATAAAATAGTTATCTTTTTTTAATTTTGTGCTTGAATCAATTTTTAACTAAATACTTTTCTAAATATTTTCTGATCTTTTTATGGGTAATATTTCGGACTACGTTACAAATACAGATTTAGCTACAACGAATCGCACAAGTTATTTAATATTTAAACAATTTAACAACGTAAACATAGAAAGTGGTAAATAGAAATGCTGCAAAACTATAAAAGTATACAGGACATTTTTGTTAAATGTAACATTATGCTACTGTGTGCGACTCGTGTAAGGAGATTGATTCTACGTATAAGGATTTATCGTGACCAAGTAGAAGTTAGTTCGTTCGAATAAAATACGAGGAAACGTCATGACAATCTCTTGTGTCAAGTTATTTATTACTTTATTTAAATGGTTTAATTATCTCAGATAAGGAATTATTTGAAAGTGATTTATTGGAATTTTACACAAAACAAAATTGCTTCGTCTATGTTATTTCTAAGATAGAAATAATAAATTGGTTGAAATTGTTCATAATAATTACTGCTTTTTATTTTATTTCAAATAAAATGCTTTTCGCGTAGATAATTTCCAAGAGTACGTCGCAACAAAATTCGAATAAAACTAAATTTTCGTAATATGTAATTGGTTAATAAGATAAAGATAATGAATTTTGATGTTGCTGTAATATAAAAAACAAAAAGCTGTAACTTGCAATACCCTTCCCTTATAGTCTACAAATAAAATATGCGTTACCTGGAGTTGATTTTGTTCAATTGTAGTACAACTTTGTCTGTGTTGTTGAAATTTCGGTTGATACGGCTCCAACATTCTAATCTTGCCCCATCGATTGAAAAATAACGCAATCGCCGCAGCCCAAAGGAGGAGGACCAAAACAACGATCAAAGCTTCTTCAGCTCTGACTATAACAACGTTTGGTTCCGAAATGCCTGTTGCAACATTATATAGTATTATTTTCAGTTTGTCATTGTTTTTATACATTGTCTATTTAAACAGAATGTATTCAAGTTTTAAATGTACAATGCGTTACGAAAGTACTCGAACATTTATAACAGAAAATTTGTATGAATATATTATGAAACTTTTTGAAATTTCGTTTGCATTCTAACGAGACATTACCATCGTTACTATAATAGTAAAATTTCAAAGCAATCCGAAGATGTATACCGAAATTACAAGATAACGTTTATTGCAAACATACGATTAGTGAAGAATGAGTATACAGCGTACAGCATGAATAATATTCTTAAGCGTGCAATTAGTGCTGAGAACGACTTTGCTACATATTCTGGCTTGCTAGTATAGCTAATACAACTGACTATTCAAATACAGTGGTAATCTTTGCGAAACATATGCTTCGAATAAATATTTTCTACATTATCCATTTTTAGGTCCATTTCGAATTTGACTAATGTAATCGCGATAATCACATCTCAATATACGCGTAATATAATGCGTAAATAGAGGATGTAAAGAAAGTAAGTGTAAAGAGAATCATAGTGTGATTCTAAACAATTAGTCCGGTGGAGATTTGTAAGAAGGTCTGTGCAAAGACAACTTGACATGGAAATTCAAGGTCAAACTCCTGGAAAAAAACGTTAAAGTTTCAATACGTTTAATTATTAAATATGTTTTTACATTCTGTAGTCAGATGCAAGAAAAGTTGCATCTATCGATGCAGGTTAATAGTCCAAATCGGATTTTCTTTCTTTTTTTTTCTCTCGCTATTTAAACAGTCCCGAACTCGCACTTTTCGCTTCGGCCAAGTTTCTCCCCAAAGTTACGTTCTATGTAAGCACGTTAGTAAATATACACGACAAGGGCGATAATTAAGGGCT
Source organism: Bombus soroeensis (assembly GCA_014737365.1). Taxonomy (NCBI): domain Eukaryota; kingdom Metazoa; phylum Arthropoda; class Insecta; order Hymenoptera; family Apidae; genus Bombus; species Bombus soroeensis. The sequence continues at coordinate 67,358 of JACXIL010000009.1, read as the reverse complement.
GTTTTTCTTTAGGAACACGAGGCCGATTTCGTCTTCAACATGGATTTAAATGTTGCAATATTAATTCTTGATTACCAAAAAAACTTAATCGCTGAGAACTTTATTCCCGCGAAACTTTTTCCGAACGTATGATTGTCTTATTACATTCCTATGATCGCTGTTTCTTTAAATGAAATGGATAGATAAATATATATTTCGCAACTAGGAGACGCTTACCACACGCACACACACGCCTTATACTATCTCTAAATACCAGTCCTTTTATTCATCGATTGTAAAGCAGTCTTTTGTGCGTCGTCTTGCTTGACTACTCATCTTGTCTTCCATCGTGTAAGACGTCGGAGTCTGCCACATTTTTACAATTTTTTCTAAACTTTCCGCCACAAAAAATGACACTTGTTTGCGCTCTCATTATAATATTGTTTTACAATTTTCTTTCGCTCTTGTAATCTTTTATAAATATCAACAAGTATCCCTGTTGTCAGATGTTTCGTAACTACAGAAATTGTTGTTTTCGTTTCTCCACTCATCAACATTTGTGCTAGATTATAGGCTAATTCTTCGATTGGCGCGTTTTTTATATGCTAACAATTCTAACTTTATTTTTGCACAAAATCCTGCATTTCGCATGACGAAAATGGCATGTCGCCCGCAATTAAATCTTCTAGTATTCTATGCATCGCAAATATAGGTTTTAACATATTCATTACACTATTCATAGTTTTAGGTTCTAATTGCTCAATTTACTTGGAGAAGTATCTGCTATAGCTAGGTAATTTTTCCCTCTCTAGGGTAAAATATCTGTGACTACCTTTTTACATGATAGCTGAGGAAGAAAGTAAAGTATTAACGTTGTTTCGACCGTTCGCGAGATAGTCGTAACTGGTATAAATTAAAGTTTATTCAAACAACTTGTTCACTAGAGAGATATAAAACTGATAAAGTATAAGTGAGTATCGATATCAATCGTATATCAATACAAAGTTACAATTTCCCCATGTACTTTAGTTGAGCCACATAGTGTTGCAGCGACTGTCCTTTTTCTCTTTCTTCGCTATTAAAGAGAAATCTCTCATACGCCTGGTTCCTTTCCAACTCTACGTAGTCCAAGAAAGCTTTTATTTTCTCAGGTTCTTCTTTGTCACCCTTTTCTAGGTTAAAGGTTTCGGATACTTCCATTTGCTCATACTCTATTAGATAGAGCAACGTTGCTGCCTGTGTCGTTATGGCTTTTGTTCGCCTCCCTCTCACTACCCTGAATAAGTCAAAATCTCTTTCAAATTTTCCCCAGCTTTCCGCTATATTTCCTCCTTAGAGGAGTGTTTCAGGTTTATTTATACCATCCACGGCTACTTCTGTGACGACTACACCCTCTTATTCTTTAATGGTCACTATGCTTTCTATGTTTTCCGGCAATAGTATTCATTTATTTATTTTCTCTTCCTTTTCTATCCTTTTTATGTACTTTTTCCCTTTTTTATTTCTCTCTTCTTCTACATTACTACTATTTGTTTTCTTATTAGCACACGTTTATGCACGTATTCTTCCATACATTTATTATGTCATAATTGTAGTATCGCAAAAGGGGGATATAGTCTTACTCTATATATTTAGATTAGAGTCCTAAAAGTGCCGAGAGAATATGCTTTGGTGACGTAAAAATTAAATGAGTGCGAGGAGAAGAGTGCGAGGCTTGAGGGTCAGCATTTTTGACCCGGGAAACAGAAGCTGTGAGATATTGTAGTCAGTTTTTGTATTGTAAAATAGAATTAAACTTCACTTTAAATACAACATCCTTCCTTGTCCTTGCTCTAGAAGAACCACACATCGAAAGATACTACACATGTATATTTCTATAATAAAATATATGAATGTACATCTATCGTCGAATATGGCTCAATTTCCATTCGCGCTGTTGCGACTAGATCAGCCGCGTGCGAGTACAGAGTTCTGGAAAATATGTACAGGTGTGCTATACTCACGTGTAGAGCAGTCGCGCGTGACTGAACGTTTTTTTGCTGCTAGAACGTAAAGAGTGCTCACTGAGGACATTTTAAAATATACATATAATAATATATAATACTGTAATCTACAATTCCTTTGGCTTAAGTAATTAATATACTGCAATAATGAAAAATATTTCAGCCTAATACTACACGTATGTTTATTTGGGTGTTAATATTCGACAGAAATACAAAGTTTAATAATTTTATTTATGTTCTTTAGGTTCCCCAAAAAGTTTTCTGTGTAGTAATAATAGCTTTTAGACATAAATGAGTTTATAACTCGTTATAAAGAATGCCATAACCGACCGATTAATGCGTTTGGACGTATGCTTTCATTAAAAGGAATAAAGTTGATCTTTTCTCGGGTTCTGAATAATTCTCACAACACATTCACCAAGATTGAATGTGACACGAGATTTACAACACGACGAGAGGTGGTTGACTATTTATGAGAGAAAGATTAAATTTTGTATAATCTGGGCAGCACTTAGATGCTACACAACTTTGCAATAATTTCGACAAAAAGTATCTATTTCCAAACTTTCTTTGCTCGAATAAGAAATGCCACGTAACTGCGCAGGGAGCCGTTGCGTTCCAAACGCGATAAAAATTCATTTGCAACAGTATCCCCATAATAAAAAACTTTGTCTGGCAGAAACTTCGTGCGCGACTAGTAGCAGGTGAAAGAGAGTCCTTATTATACTACTTAATTTTTTCTATTCAACGTGATACTATTTAGTACATTTGAGTACACTCAACACCAACTAGCAACCGGACGATGATAGCGCTGAGACATCAATCACATCTCAATCCGCATCAGAGACAAGGCCACACACACCGGGACAGATCGCAACCAGATATTTACGGTTCCTCACTGCGTACCCTCAATAGCCTCAAGGACCTCTCATAAATCTTGGCATTTTCACACCTAAGGTCCTTCAGACCAAAAACAATCATCTTCTATTTCCAACGTTATTTACATTTTTGTCTACTACTGGAAGATAACCTTCTCATTAACCAATCACAAACAATGTTTATTACCCTCACTTTCCTAGCAAAAGTATCCTTAACAAATCAGCTCATCTCGTGTCCTTAGACACACCCATCGCTAGCTTTCCTCCGCCACAGCATCGTCACTCAACTTCACTTATTCTCTATCTTTAGGACAGTCAACATCTTCACCAAGTTTCCACCCTTGGATCAGTCGCGTGCTTAACTTATCGGTGTAATTACCTTTCACGTAGACTTATTGAAGTAAACTATGACTTATACGTGTCAATTCAGTATACATTCAAGTGTATATTACTGAGTTCATAATAAAGAGTGATAAAAGGAAAGTTAATAGTTGTGTTACGGCTCAACCTTCTTGTCCTTTAAAACCTACGTCTCCAGTTTACGCGACAGCGCAGTGGTTAGCGCCTCAGATTACGAACGTTCGAGGCCCGTAGTCCGAGTTTCCTTCCACGATCTTAAAATGAGAAGGAAATGCAGCAGAACTCAGCAACGCCATCTACACCAGTGACGGAACCTACCTCAGCCTCTACACTCCAACATCCAGCCAGCAGTCACCTATCACGGATCTACAATCCATACATCTCATGTTCATTTCAAATAGGAACTATTATATATAAAAAATATTACAATTAGTAAATATTACAAATAAATAACGTATTCAGAATATCAATTTAAATGTAATAATTATTTAATATTAATGCAGTACTATTCATTGAATACTATTCAATATTTGTTATAGTTAACTGTTATAATTGAGAACTTTTTTTTATATTGTTGAACAAACCATGTATTCTATTTAAATTAAAACGTTTAGTTTCAAGAACTTTTCTTTAGCTGTTCTCATCGGAACTTACAATGTGAGAAAGTGTTCTAAAAATGTTTCACACTCATGTTTTAAATAGAACCTATTAAAAAGTTCCATAATTCTGTCGATGCTTAAACTGAAACAAACCTCGCACGAGGTTTACTCGCAAATGCTTCATACCGGAAGAAACAAATATTTCTCATCACTGAAGATACTATCGAATTACATGCAGTGGTTTGAAATGGTATATCTTCATATATATTGTAGTATGTAGTGTAGTGCGGCGTGATGCTTCTATTAACAAAGACCTTGCTAAATCAGCATGTAATTTCATGACACAGGAGATAACAAAGGTGTACTGTATAGGACATCTGTGCTTCCCTGAATAATTCAACTTTCGATGGTAAACTAATTTATCGTTAGGCGATCGATACAATTTAAAGGTACAATGATATTTAGTTCATTACAGTAAGTAATGAATATAATGTATTAAAGACCACCTTATATGGAAAGGTTATTATATTTATTTCGCAGTGATTTATTACAGTTTTGCACTTTTCATTTATATAAGATTCAAACGATAATAATGTTATTGGACTGTTTATGCATTTATAGAAAATTTAAAGAATACACTAAATATGCAAAAATGTATAAAATATCCAAAGTATAATATTTATTACAAGGTTTGATAGATGAAAGAAATTTCTGCTTAGGTTCTGTTGCTTTAGTCATGTTAATAGAAATATGAGCTTGTATAAACATTTGCAATCTGGTTATCATATACATACATATATTTAAATACGTATTAGTATAGATGATATTCCAGTCAAGCAGCAATCAGTATGCAGCTTCATGTTACAGTATAAACTATGTTACGCACAGTTTCTGCTGCGGATTTAAAATTAGAATAAACAAATTTCAGAGAAGGGATAGATCTTTAGAACATAATTTTACCGTAACGTGTAAGCAGTTATTGTTATTTTAGAGAAAAAGAAACTTTTGTGGCTGCTGACAATTAGTTGGTGGGACACCAACAATCAAGATTACCATAACTTTTCTAAGTGAGATCATATGATCTTATCTGACAAATTTAAGGATATCGTATAAAGTTGTATTTCTCCAGTAATTTTTTAAGAAAATCAATCCAAAATGTAACAAGTTTCCTCGTTAAATCGATTCGTAAAATTCACAAGTCCTGTATACAGTTTTTACACATTGACAATTTAAACAGAATATATCCAAATTTTAAATGTACAATGGCTCATGAAAATATTCGTAAACTTATCACAGAATTTTTTATGAATAGTTATTTTGTGTATTATGTGAAACTTGTTAAAATTTTATTAGCAGTGTTAACTTGGCACTGTAATGAAACACGTCTATCGTAATTATAACAGTCAAATTTCGAATTACATATGTATACGGTCTTGTACAACCGTGTCCGAAAAATATACAAGGTGTGGCCGAAAGTTATGTACAAGCGGGCATGGAGTAATTCCTCGTGAAAAAGTAAAAAGAAAATATAAAAGAGAATATTTTCGTTCGGAGCTCGGTATTTGAAAAAAAGCGAGTTTAAAAATGTATCAAATATACTTGAGCATGGTTAATTCCGAACTGGGCAGGACTAAATAATCAGCAGGAGGTTATTCTACGTAAAAATAAGTTGAAAATGTGGAATAAAAATTTGTCATAAGACGGTGCGTTTGCGAGAAAAATAATTTTGAAAATTTATCATACGCGTGTATCAGGCCGCTTCATTTTCTTGAAAATGAAGCTTTAAACAGAAAAATTTAATTCTACGTTTCTTACTTATCTTCGCATCTATTATAACATCCTATCAATGACTCACTCATACCCAGTCGGTAATCAGACAAATTCAAATATACTTAACAAATTTGCGAACTTGAATTTCTCGAAAAGTAAGCTTCGGAAGAAAAAGGTTTGTGAATAACAGTTTTAAGTATACAATTAGTGCGAAAGGTGGTATTACTAGGTATATTTTGCGGTTCATTGATACAGTAAATAATTTACTGTGCAAATTCTCTGGTGCTCTTTGCAGAGCGAATGCTCCGAATATTAGGTTGTCCGGAAAATGTCTTTTTTCGCAAACGTGTTTTTTACAACAATGCACCTTCATACAAACGTGAAACCAAGTCTGTGAAATGTCGCGGTGTTCAACTCAACAGAACAAAATGGATCGTACGTAATTCGACAAAATGATATAAAACAAATAACGTTGTGCGTCTATTACTTTCTCGTAAAACGAAAGAAACTTTTCGGACAACCTAATAAATATCATGTTACTTTTATATATATTTTCAGATCCATTACAGTCTCGTTACAATGCTAATGAGTTTCAAAATGTTTTGCGTAATATATATAAAAAGTTTCTAGGAGCGTTCAAATACTTTCATGTACAACTACATGCTGAATACAACTTTGATTTGAGTTACGGTTTGTTTTATGTTGCAATACACTTGCAATTTTTGGCAAGAAGATACATCGTGCAGGCTCCATATAATAATAATTCGCGTCCCAATTGTATATATTCGTAGAACAATTAAAAACATAAGATGCGCTATTTCTTTATGAAAATAAATGGCAGTATTTTAGGATCTGATTACGCTAACCGATCTATAAACTTTAAATTTCTAATTTCATTTAGAAAGCGCTCATTTATGTTATAACCTTCTCTCGCAAGTCTCAATTCCCATCTGGTCTCTGCATCACAGAACCAGATAGTGCATTACTAAACTGGTCAGCATAGTTTTGCACCTTAGAAGAGCATCCCCAAAGCTTTGCATGTTCATTAATGTATCAGTCACGATACGATCTAGTTTACGAACTTATATTAGCACTTAACCTGCCATTAAGTATATACACTGCAGCTTATAAGTACGTGGAAACCTTGTTCGGTTTATAATAACAATATCATCATTTATAATGAACATCATTAAGATACACAAATTAATGGCACTACTTTTTATCTTCTTCTGGAGTCAATGTAAATGTCACGTGAAATATAAACTGACTAGTTAAAGTCTTATCGATGGTATGTTAAAATGAAGTACATAATTCGTTGAAATGCTAACTAATTGGAAATATAATTGCCAGAATCACGATAGACTCTTGACTGATTTGGAAAGATTTTCTTCGTCGTATCTATATATGTATAATTTGTAATAATAAATAATAACAGACGCCGATATTAAGATGGCGATATTTTCATCGCCTATTAACCTTTGGAAGGAAATTGAATCGAATATCGTGCCATTAGGATAAAAATCCCAACAACAAGTCTTTCCATTTTTAATGTTGAAATAATAATATGTCCATATTTTTTATCAATAGCGCATACGTATAATGTATAAGGTACAGTTGGACCTTAGTAAGTCGAACCTCTATAACTCGACGATCCTTGTAAGATTGCAATTTTGTACGTTCCCACCTTCTCCAGCATACAAAATCGAGTTTCAAAATATATAAAATAATACTCTTTCGTTTCATAGTAATAAGCTTTAATAAATCAAGTTATAACCGAAAATATAACCGTCATGGTTATTGTTATTACTGGAGTTATTGTTTTCTATATTTCCTGTAAATGAATAAAGATATTTCATAAGGTACGTCATATATCCGATGAAAGCCATCCCAAGTTATCAGAAATAGTTACGTTTTTCAATAAAAAGTAGTATGAAACGAGGAAGACAATAAGCTTATAATTCGCTAAAAATACGGATGTTTTTAAAATCTTCAAAATGCCTCCACTTTCAGAGTGATTAAAACTCGTCTAATTTTACCTAATAAATTCCTTCTTATCTTCTACCGTTTGAAAGTTATGGCTTGGTCCAGATACATGCAGTATTCTTGCGGTAATATTGCGAATTACTTCAAATAAATCGTAAATTTCGATGACTCTATTGACAGACTATCTAATTTGTGTTTGGAATTGTGCGTTTGTAATGGTTACGTGTAGAGATCAAACGCTAACAGCGACACCAAACTTTGCAGGAGATAACCAGATTTAAAAAGAGAATACATTTAGTTGACGAATGTTATAGTTTCTGCGTGCGTTTTAATCCTTTTTAACTGTGGCTCGCTCTAACTAATCGATGGCTAAATGCACAAATGTCGTGCGTCCACTTGCAGTGTTTTCGAGAAAAACAGTTTTAAAAATTCAACGAATTGTTAATAGATTGAGGAACATAAAAGAAATAAAAATATTATTTTGAACAAATTTATGATACTTCGTAAATGTGACTTTTATATATCATAAAAAGGCAGTCAAAAACTATTTGCCGCATATGAAACCTCAAATTTTATAAAAAGTGAACACACGATATTTGTGCGGTAAATTATCGATATCGGATTTGGCCAGGCTATTTACACGTTACATAGCAACCAATAAATAATTGTACATGGAAAACTGTTTTAACATGTTTAAATGTTTAAAACATACGTATAATATAGGCGTTTATTTTAATTTATAATCTTTTTTTTGTTTTTAATTTATTCATTCGCTTTCTTGTTACTTCGTTATTATAGTTACTACAATAGAAAACACCCGGGAATTTTTGTCCCACCTTGTATCAATGTAGTAAAACAATTAATGTGCTTTTGACAACAAAATTTCGCATATTCTAATGTTGTGTGAGAAGGTATCTATATGTACATATATAACGCTCTTCGTACCGGTATGTACATTTATGGACAGTCTAAGGAAAGTGTCTCGATATTATTATTTCTGTACCCAATTTATTTTCATTTTCAAGAAATAAAATATATTTAACTCATTAAAATGAACGTACTGTACTTCCCAATATCTCACTTTCTATTTAAAATACCATTTTCCTCGAATCATAGAATAACTACTACTTAAAACACTATTCAAAATATTTTTTCTCGAAATTTTACCCGGCTCTGCAAAACTCCTTCCTCTAACCACAAAGGTAATGCAAATTGAAAGGTAATGAAGAGCGTACCTAAGAAGGGAGACTGTGCAAAAGTGAATCGTAACGTGCGAATCCACACGCAGGGTGCAAGAGACAGCAATAAAAACCTACTTGCTAAATCACTCAAAATCCAATAAGCTTCTTACTTATTTCCTGTAATTCCAACAATACTCGTGCTCAAATATAGCGCTACTTGACAAATGTACTAACATTGTACCACTTCCTACCTTTTTTCTTTTAATATTTCATCTTTCTTTCGAAAAGTATATTTAAAGAATTTCCAGGCGTAAAAAATAGATATTGTAGAATGATTATCAGAACATTCGTATTTTCACTTTTTCTACCATTTTTTACCCTTTTAGAATTTGTATTTCAAGTTTCTTTCTTCGTATCGTCCTGCGATCGCGAAAAATGTGTATTTACGAACATCAAGAGTATTGAAATATGTGTAATTTTATGTGCTAGACGTGCAGTACTGATACATGTATGTGAATATGAGTGTGTGTGCGTGCCACCCCGAAAACAGATGAATGTAAACTGTTCAGTCGGTTAAGAGTCCAGTATGGAAGAAGGTGAGACAAAGAAAGTGCGTATCGATGAATATCTGTGAAATCGTTTACCAAATAAATATATTAATATTTTAATATAAATTCCAAGTGTAAATTTCTTCCTACAACCATTAATTCTCGAGAAAGAGTTATGCAAAATATGGAGAAATCGAAATCCTGATTTTCGGCATTGTAACAAAAATTATTGTTTTCGTTATACAGGGTGTTTCATAATACTTTAGTCAGTATTTTAGGAAGTAAATCTACACACGAAAATAACTAAGAAACATCTTATGAATATACATACGTCTGCGTGCTTCACTCTTCAATCTATGAATGTTTAAAGAAAACAATCAACGTGTCTATTTCGTACCTCGACACACGCTGCTCCACGTCTTAGTTTCGTATTCATGCAGGTATTTCGTATTCGCTCGAAAATATCAGGTATTCTTCGAATAATCTCAAATTTATTTTGCATCTTTTCCCATCGTCGTGTACATTGTTCACTTACGTTGAATTTACGGTAGATTTTAAGTGACCCCAAAAACCAAAACTTGAATTTAGATCATGCTGATCATACAATGGATCCTAGCGATTTACGATCATGTTCTTTAAAGAACAGGCTTTCTTCAAGGAAACGAGGCGAAAACTCGAAACATTTTCTTTAATTTCCTTCCATAACTCGAAAGCTAAGGTACGTAATTTGACGTTTCTCGTTTCTTTTCTTTTGTAGAATATCAAACTGAGTTAATTAAATTTCGCTTCTAACGAAGCAAGATCTAAGATTCTAACGAATGCCTAACAGAAACTCGACGTACTGGTTACTCAAGCGAGGTTCACAGGAATTTCGATAGCCGACCTTACAGAAATTTCTCATGGCAAAACCGGCGAATAGGAGGAGCCTGTGCCCTGCGCGAAATTTTCCTGCCAAAGATTTTTGCTTCGCATTGGTCCTGAATTTTCCATAATCCACGCTAAGAACGCAATCTCCAAATAAGGAAATTATGTGATGCGAACGTAACATAGCCAAATTCGCTTAAAGCCGAGCGAAGAGACAAGACGGAAAGACGAATCTTTGAAGAATTAATGGGGTATTCTAGTCTAGAAATTTGAAAAAATGGAAAAGTTTTGTTATATTTCCAAAGTTTAGACATTCAAGAGTATGTGCTCAAAGGGATTTTTCAAAATTCCAATTATTTACCGAGTTACAGCGATTTTGGCGACGCGGCAACTAAACTGGTCCGACCTGAACAAATGGAACAACAAGCAAAAAGCTGTGGCTGAGGACACTATCGATGGATTTGTCCATGAAAATCCTCCTCTAAGCGACGATGTATTGAAAGTTATAAAGCCAATCTGCGAAAGTTTGTCTGCAAACCTTATTAGAACGATGTTTGGGTTCTGGAACTCAGAATAAGAACGAATTAAATTAAATTCTTTGATATGGACCATTGAAATTGTTACTTTTCTCGCTGTTAGTGTTTTTAATGAAGGTTTTATACCCATTTTGAAAATACTGAACGTCATGGAAATCACGATTGGTCTAGAAACCCATGCGTTCGCTGTCAAAGGGGACGAAACTCGGATCAAACGCTCTGAAATCCGAGCTTCGGATGTTTCAAAGGAAGCCAGGACGGTTCTATACGAAAGAACTTCAGAGTATGAACATTTCGAAGCGGAGGAAGGTCCATTGTATGGAGCAGGAATCGCCGATTGAAAATATTTAAGTATACCGTACCATTATACGAGTAAAACTGCCTGAAACTTTACTCAAAACTTTAAACGCGTTTTCCTCGAAACTACTTGTTTCAAGCTGGCGTGCATGATATCTCAAGTTCTACTGAACCGATTTATTTGAAATTTAGCGTGAACCTTCTCTATACTTCCCTCTGTCGCTTAGCAGATTAAAGTCAACAATTTTAATTTTTAACCATTTTTTAAAAATTTGGCTTTCAAACGGCCGCCATTTTATGAAGAAATTTTTTTTTCTTCTCCGAGGTAGAGGCGATAGCGACATCTTTACTGATTAAAAATCCGTTGAATTTTTTTGTTTCACATGACATCCCTTTTCTTTAACCCCCACTTTAACAACCGATAACTTTTCGAGTTTTTAACTTTTTTTTAATTTTTTATGTATTCTTAAAATATAAATAAACGAATGATAAAAAAATGGATAGCAAAAGTATTCTTTGTCTTTTTTTTTTGCAGAGCTCGAAAAAACGTCCGAAATTCGTGCCTCTAGACTAAAATACCCCCTTAATAGAATGTGTTTGAAATATGTGTGCAGAATGTGTGGAGAAAGTGTTTGTCATGGTTTTGAGAAATGATTCTAGACCTTGGGTCTGTGAATATCTGTTGAAAAAGTGGATCGCAGAATTGACCTTGAGCACGATTTTTAACAGAACAAGAGTCTCAAAAGAATCGCGGATGGCAAATGGCCCGTTCTCTTGGAAAAGCACGTTTAAAGTTTCATTATTTTAATATTTCCTTAACGCTTTTGACACTAACGGTGACTATAATCGACAATATGAATATCAATAAAACAATAACGTTTGAAAAGAATAGATCAAAATGTTGCGTCTCGTATTGAAATTTCATACTTCAACAAATCATTTCTAAGTATATGCGTTGCAGCAAAAATGCAATTAGAACATAAAACATAAATTCGCCGTTTGCATGCAAAGGGTTAAACTGATGTTATTTATTATATCACAATAATTACGAATAAAAAACAATGCAAGCAACAAAGTAAATAAAAAGTAATACAATAATAATATTATAATAATCAATGATCAAAAAGCGTGTTGTTTAATGAATCCGGCGGAAATTTCTTCTTGTTCCGTGGTGTAGTATACGTCAAAAATCGAAAAATATTATTGGAAGATCGTAGCGTCCAGGAAAAGTTCCAGATCGTCGTGATTTCCAAAGAGTTCAGCGATAAACGATCGGTACATTAATTGCTCACTCGACGGTCCTCGTGTTCATTGGCCTAAGCGAAGCAAATTATCGCTTGCGCACATATATATCCATTGATGTGTTTGCGAAAAATATCCTGTCGAGTGGAAGGATTTCACGGAAGGAAGCAGCGAGAAGAATAACGCGCGAAGTATGTCAACGTTCTTACGAGGTTAATCGTGTGCAAGAATTTCGTAGGATGAATTATGTCGCTGGACGAAAATTTTGTCGCTGTATGCTGAGAAAGTTAAAACGTATAGAACATTAGGAAGAAAATTGGAAGAAATTTTCACCTCATGACAAAGGCTGCATGGACAGGCCTGAGTTACTTCATATGTGACTTTAACATGTAAATAAAATCCATTTGAAAATTAAAGCGATAGACATTACGCGTTCACGAGTATCTAGATATTAACATTGACGTTATGTGCCTTTCAGTTTTTTGTTCCTCGTGATGAGTTCTATACGATGCAATAACAAATATTTGACCTTGAAAATCATGATCGAGGTCACTTTCACTGTCTAATTTTTTAACAGGTCTCCACCGATCCGACAGCGTAGAATCACCTCCCAAAGCCATGACAACGACCGTTTTGACACCCTGTACACATTATCGTTAGAAATTTTATATATTTCACCGTGAAAATTGAAACAGATTGAAATTTACAGTCGGATCGCCTATAACGTGGGCTAAAAATTGTGCCACTGTCTCCGTATAACGCGACTTACGAGGTTTCTGGAAATGTCTTATCATTTCTAATATGAAAATGCGTGCGTCTTTGAATTGACTCGAAGCACATTTTTGCATCAGCTCTTTTGCGATAATGGGGGATTGTTTACAGTGTTGTGTATTGTGGGACAGTTATTATTTCGTCATATTAAAGAAAAGACTTTGTATTTATTTAGTCATAGTTCTTCGCGCTCTTGCGTTTGTATAACGCGAAATCCGCAAAACACGGGACGTCTGTGTCGCGTCATGAGGGTCCTAGCGTACTACTATGCCGCAACATTTAAATTTTGCATTTGTATTTCTAGCGATATTATTTAAATTATCCATAGTGTTGAACATTTTTTAGCCCATGAAATTTATTTCACGTTAACCGTTCTAGAAAAATTACTTGAGTTGCCGATAATCATCGTGGCAGTCAAGAGTGTTAGGACTCGATGCATATGAGCGACATTGCAGCGTACGTATTCATACGTTTCTAATCGTGCAATGTCACTAGCGTTGGAAACGTTTACCTGCCGAATCGCATAGCGATTCATTACACACATGCTGATTATCGGTGAAAACGATGACACGTGCTTTTCTTCGTAGTAAACTGAAATGTGCTAGTCTTTGCAAGACAAACGAAACGTGCCACTTTTCCTAACACACGTCGACATGTCCTTTCTGCGATTTCATATGTTTCCTGTTGTTTTAGTGGCGCGAAGAGCACAAGAGGACACGCGCATCAAGCGTTAAAAAGAAACTAAAGATACTTCGATAGCTAGCCTTTCTCTATACGATAGATACGCACCTGTCTACACATTCACGTGTAGGCACACGTTCGCTTATTTAAACGCGCTGGTTCAATAAAACGTGAAAAAGTCGATTTCCCCAGGGCAAAATTTAAAGATACGCGCGCTTGTCTCTTCCATCTTCTGCAATTTCTCAATTTGAAATAGCGAAGCGAATCGCGGACCAAGCGTGATTTTCGAATTATGTACAAATAACGAGGGCTTGTCTCTTGGGTTTTGGAACTCACCATCTGGATAGGTCGAATTGATTTCACCGGTGACGTCCAATTTGAATGGTGTGGATCCGACAATCATGTCGTCCGGAGCTTCCTCCAGCTCTAGTTCGATTTTTATCACGTGCCCTAAACAAACCAACACGACAAGATATGTGTACAATCGTTAACGAAGTAAGCTTTTAGATCAAACTTTTACGATACTTGGGTCACATTTCTGAGGTTGTCCGCATTTCAATTATGTTTTTATTAGTACGTTGCGCCTTGGCCCGAACATTGCACATTGCTTTCATCAACATTCCAGCTTACTTCATTATCTGACTAGCAAACTGCGTACAATGGCCCGCAAAAGTACTCGTATACTTAACGCAAGAAACTCCAATGTCTATATTGCGCGTGTTATATAAAACGCTTTGAAATTATATCGACGCTATAATTTGGCGCGACTGTTATCGGAAAAATCTGAACCCTATTCAGTCATATTGTCATGTTATTGCTTTCATGGGAACAGTCGTGTCAATATTGCACTTGCACTTTGCGCCAACGTTTCGTAAACACTGCAGACTGCTTCTTTAGAGCAGACCAGAAACTGGTTTCAATACACGACATCCTACCATCGTAAAAGCTTGAAATCTAATATTCAGTTATATTATTTTTATAAAATAGTTGTTCCGGTAAATGTGGCGTGTTTCATTAATAAAAACACATCGTGCTATATTTAAAAAGATGAACAGAGGGAAAATGCTTAATTAAAATATAAACGTATAAAAATACTAAAATATACATATGAAAGTATGTTGTAAGTAATCGCAAAATAGTTGACATCGAAGGTTAACAGCTAGTTACAAAATTTGTTTGCAATTAATGCTTCGCATTAAAATTAATTATATATTCCCTTAACGACTGATGCGACGTGTGTGTACAACGTGACATTCGTGAAGATGGCACGGTAGTGGTACCCAGTGGGTTAATAATTTTGTACATGAATTTTACTATCGTAGATGGTTTACAATAAACGTAGGTTTTCAGTATTTCCCGAAAAACACCGTCCAGCAAACAAAATAGTCTCTAAACTTCTCGCCTATGTTTATTTTATCAACGATGCAACAACAAAAATGAAATATTCAAAGAGCTATACATATTCAGAACGATAACTTAAATTTCTTCTTTAGATATGCAGCGTGTCTCGCACAACTGCGATCGCGCGATTCTGAAACGATAAAAGATGGAAAAAGATTTCATAAAACAGAATTAATGTGTTGACAAAGTGTTTATGGCAAAGATGTAGTGTTTGAAAAATTTGCACGTCGCTTATACCTTTCTAAATAGAATTCTACAGTTTTTTATAGGTAAATCGATGTGCTTTTTGATTCTCCACGATTGGCGCTTAGTTTAAAAAGATATTGCAATTTTAATTTTGTCAAATTTAGTGTATAAGAGACACGAGAGTACTGCTCCGCGTCTTTCCGTATCCACCATAGTTTTACAAAATTTATATCGAAATATTTTCTATATTAATCGCCTTTTATTCTCTTTTCTTTATGGAGAATAAGAGAACCATCGATTGGTGTATAAAAATTTAACAGAAATTATTATTCTATTTGAAGAATGTAGATAATTTGAAGGTATTCGGAAGGCACTTACGGAATGATCACGCACACCAAACCATATATTACATGATATTGTTTAATTTCGTCTAATGAAATTCTTTTTTATCTCTTCATCTGTTTCAGAGCGATGGTGAATTGTTTCGATTACGTGCAACACTCTGTATATATAGGTGCAATTATTAATTCATTTAATTTATTGTTCTCTAGCTTGTAATTTTTCTAGTATTCTTGCCTTTTATTTAGTTCGTCACGATATTATATATAAGGTCCTATCTAAATGTCCTCATCAATCATTTTCTCATTTTTCTAAATACGTTGAAATATTTGAAGTGTTCTTTACCTTTAGAGTAATGTTATAACGTGCAGTCTATTACGAAATTATAATTAAATATTTTAATTTGAATGAAGGAAGACGAAGATGACACACGGAAAATGATAAGACTTTGTTTTTTTTTTTAGTTTCGAAATGACACGTTACAGGAAAGAATTTACTAACCAATTTGAAAACTGGAATATTTTTCAAGCATCGTTCATTTACTTTCGTTGCTCCTCTTCTAAATTATGTTCTTAAAACGATTAAATATTAATAACGCTGTGAGAAAATGTAGAAGATCACTGTATTTGAATAAAAGTAAACAATCAGTATTGTAAACTCTATAAATAATAGTATTAAATTTTATAAGCATAATATAAATATTTGTTGAACAATATTTTATGACTCTTATTATTTACATTTTCGACTCCTCTCATGAGTTTTGCATAAAAGTATTTAAGAAATTCTCCTATGATTAGGTATTTCTAATGACCCTTATCATATTTTATATTTCCTTATTTAAATATTTTCTTAATTACCTGTCTTCAAATTTTCATTGGTGCAAACTACTGCAAAACAAGTGTAGTCTATTTCGCTGCATTGAACTTTTCGTGTTGCCACAATGTAAACTTGCAGTGAAGATACTCTTAACCACTATGTTATTCATTTTTAAATTTGCATTTCTATTTTTTTCAAATTCATTTAAATGGAAACAAAGATATAAAGAGTAGTAGAAAATACAATTTTATTACGTTATATACAGTTGTTAGAGTTTTCGTTATAACTGTTCGTTTCATAAAGATTTAGTCGAAACCATAAAATAATAATACATAAATTTAAAAACGAAGTTGATAATTTTGTTGAAATAATTTTTGACATAGGAAAATTTTAATGCGTAGAAAAATAGCGATAATTATGTATGTCGATTAAATTTATTGCAGAGGTAGTAGTAAGAGTATGTGTGTGTGTAGGCGCAGCATGAGTGCTTTCTAATTGGTTAAACTATGATTGTGAAGCGTGCGAGAAACGCAATAGAATAAAGAGGGTGATTGTTAATGTTAATGTTTAAATTTATTCATATAATTAGTATACAAAGAACGACATAAATAAAAACAAAATTCAACAAGTTGCTAAAAGTATAATTAAACTTATTAAAACTTGTTAAAAATTTCATTTCTTCTGCAAGTAAATCACACTTTATATTTATAACTTTTAATTGTATGTGTATACATACCACTGCGATTAACATGCAGATTCTTGTCAGATGATACTGTGTCATATTCTTCAGATCGATTTCTTCCCTCCACACTGACGATCGAGAGATTTCCACGTTTCTCTGTAACCGCAAAAAAGACATAATAAATGTAAGGGGCTTTGGTGAACTAAATAATGTAACTGAACAATGCGTTTAATAATTTGTTTATTTCTTCAACAAAGTCTAGCGACTGCCCTTGACATTAAAAGATACCATAAAATATAAAGAAAATGTTACTGTACGTTTTTATATTTTTCCACAAAACCATATACATATGTATTAATCTTAATATTTCTATGAATTCTGATACTAACGATCGTTATTTAAGTAAGTAAGTGTATTGCGAATATAATACAATACACGAGTACGTAAAATAAAAAATGTTTATGAAATAAACGAAAAATAATAAACATATTTTCACACACATCTACTAATAGGATTGTTAAAAAGTGTTACAAGGAAGAAATATAGAAAAATGAAAATAAAAATAAAGTATCATTACTGTGGAATATGAATATATATGGTGTAAAGATCGTGTATTTGCATTATACGTGTGTATATGATGTGTATATGATATTAAAAAGATACTGAATTAAATTGAATCGATACTATGAATTAAAAATGTACGATATTTTCTAGAGTAACGTGGAAAAATGTTTTCATATTATATTTTTTACACAGTTCTCTTTTATTTATTATACATTTATATATAGTAAAATTCATGTAGCATTATGTTAGGGTTAGCATTAGGTTTAATAAATTTATAATTTATTTATTTCGCCAAACGTGATCTGTTTTGGTGCAAAACAGCTAAAAGTATTACAGTCGTAGTTTGATTTTATCGTTTTCAACGTATTTATTACATGTGCACGAAAATACAATAAATTAGGCAGCCGTTAAAAGATATCAAGGGATTGATGTAATATTTTATACGGTTAAAAATGTTCGGGTGTTGTTATATCAACAGTTTCACTAAAAAAAGTAATTTGAAATTCATAATCTATATCAAATGTTAGAAACATATTAAAAATATAATGTTTCTTGTACGTCTTTTGAATAGAAGTACGACTATTGATCGATAAGTATTATTAACGACATAAAAATCTACAAAAGAATTAAAAACTCTTGCGAGTTCTTTAGAAATTATATAAATGATTACATGATTGATTATTATACACAGTTTTCGTAAGTAGATTTCAGTTACTAAACCTCTTTTGAAAAATTCGACAAGATAAAATCTTCGCAACCCTCTCAGAGGATTTTAGCTCTCGCTTTAAAATTCCGAATAACCGAGCTTGAATTGTATTAATTATCTACCCACTTTTAATTTAAAATTTACATAATTCTGACGCACAACGATTTCAAATAATGCTTAAGTATAATGATTTCATCTAATTAAACATACTTGCAATCGTCCTGCCGTTAAAAAAAATTCCTATTTATGCTTTTCAAGGATATAAATAAAGATCGTAGGAAAAAGACACGACAAGTAGTAGCTTGTTGTAGTTTTTTATGATATTACTGATACTTTGTGCTTAAACAGAAAGATTTTAATAATAACCGGTACAGTTGTAAACAAAAAAAAAACAATTAAATTCAAGGATGTAAGTTTTTGAAAAATAGACGATATAAAAATTCAGCGCATCAATAAAGTTTTGCAAAAATCAAAGGTATAATTATTAAGCAACGTTTATGTTATATCAATTAAGCGATGCCTTTGAAGTTTTGTTGTATTTTTAATAATGAATTAATTATGAAATTTGTGAAAGATAGTTTAAATGGATAAAGTTTGACAATTAGCAACGACTGAATGTTGAAACTGCTTCCTACGGAAAATAGCACGTTGGATTTCTTGTGTTTTTCCCTGTAGTCGTCGAATACAGTGGCTGGCGAAAGTTGACTCGATACTTTTTACGAACGTTGTAAAACATTTTGTAATTTCATTAGTATTAGAATGACACGCAACTGTCACTGGTATATCGATAAAATTCGAAACGATTCTAAAAATGTACGTATCTTGCAGAGATGATAAAAGTGAACGAGCTATACTTATTGTATGATGTGGCTATCACAGTGTATTTCACGGTATATGTATATCAGAGCAAATTTTTTACTAGTCGTAAGTTTGCAATAAACATGTTGCAACTGGTATATATATTGTCAGATCGGGTTCACATTTTGCCAGTATAACCATTGCAATTGCGTGTCATTATAATGTAAATGAAATTTCAAAATGTTTACGTAACATGCACAGTATACACGTAATAGATTTTTACGGTAAGCGTACGAGTACCTTTCCGAGCCATCGTAAATGTAAAATTCACTGCAATTGTTCTTACTGAATCGAAGCCTGGAGCCTGTCTGCTCGGAGAAAAACAAAAAGAAAAATACACTCTTTTCAAATATCTTAGAACAGCTTCTTTGTTAGGATCTTCGTCTCTATAATAATCGTACTCATTTCTTTATTTCGACAAGAGTTTAGACAACCCACTTAACCGTGAGAAAGGAAACGTCTAGTGAATCACAGTCTCGTATTTCTGGAACGGGGGCTCGCTTACCACTAAAAGCTCGATAGACAGTGGATAAAAGGCTGGAAATCTGTGTAGAAGAAGGATAAAACGAAGATAATTAACATCAAGGCATCGTCAGCTTCTTCCATCTCTCCTATATCCTTCTTTATCCACCAGAATGGCAACGTTTCGTTTTTACTTGATATCTTTTCTTGCGAAAAATGGCGAAGTCAATTTGGAAAATTATATCGTGTCCTTGGGCATTTTAAACAGGCTTAAACTGAACGACACGCTGAGTGCAAATTTTACTACATAAAACTACCTTCTTCCATCTTAAACGAGAACATTTTCAAAACATTTTTCCTTAGGAATTTATGCTTAAATAATATATATATATCGCATTGTATATGCCATGCGGTATGAAGTGAATTTGAAACAGTAAATTATCTTTAGCGGACAACAATTTTTTTAATTAGAGCAATTAACTGGAAAGTTCCAAATTACTGCGAATGCAATTACAGTAAAAGTATAGTTAATTTGTATTTCTTACACTATTCTATATTTTTATTTAACATGCAATAATGATTGTTGATTCATAGTCGATCTTACTACAAAGATTGTAAATTTGTGAAATTAACTAACGGGTAGAGAAAATGTTACGTCTACCCGCACTTGAAACTTTATCACAAGACGCTTCGTTTCCGAGACAAATAGATTCGAAAATTGTGTACTGGGCCAATTCTCAATTTAAATACGTTCAGGCATTAGTTTCTTGAAAATAAAGTCTTCGACGAAAAAATTTTATACTACGTTTTTTTACTCATTCTCGCGCGTAGAATAGCCTCCTCCTGCTAATTTTCTGCTCATATCTAGTCGGTAATTAGCCAAGTATACTTGACCAATTTTCAAACTCGATTTTCTCGAGAATTAAGCCTCGCGTGAGCAAATATTATTCCATGCTTTCTTCTTATTTTTTCATAAGCAATCGCGTTATGTTGGCTCGCACGCGTTATTCGGCTGAACTCGATACGCGCATAACGTAGCGTCTGAGTCAGCCACCTGAAATGAATATTTTTTATAATATTACTCTATCCAGCTGGATATTCTCTACAAACAAGTATTAACATGTCTGTATGGGAAACCCGTTAATTTGGCAGATATTTTAATTTTAATTTGTCAAATTTAATGTATGAAGGACGAAGACAATGTAAACAATACAAAATTTAACAAATTTTAAAGGGTGAAACAGTGGAAAAGCTAACCACGCCCGATTTCGGTGATTTGTTTATGTACTATAAGTAAACATTTTGAATTACATTTCTCTATGCTAGTAGGTATATTCATACAGGTAGGTAGAGATATTCGCGAAGAATCGTGCGTACGGTTTTGCGGTTGTGGCAGGGTAGTTCGGGCGAACTTGAAGGTCCATGCACAACGTGCATATTCCAGATTCTAAGAAACGTCCGTTATAACTCAATTAAAAATGGATATCATCGATGCATCAGGTTTGTGTTTTTAGGCTAGTCTTTCCAATTCAACCGTCGTGAGGTGGCCAGTGTCACACGCTCAGAAGCAGTAATAGGATAGACGAAACATCCTGCATGCCACAGCTATCAAAACTGTAGTATCTTTCGATGTGTGGTTCTTCTAGAGCAAGGACAAGGAAGAATGTTGTATTTAAAGTGAAGTTTAATTCTATTTTAACAAGCGATACCCAATACAAAAACTGACTACAATATCTCACAGCTTCTGCTTCCCGGGTCAAAAAATGCTGACCCTCAACCCTCGCACTCATTTAATTTTTACGTCACCAAAGCATACTCTCTCAGCACTCTTAGGACTCTTCGTTTATTCCTTAGACTCTAATCTAAATATATAGAGTAAGCCTATATCCCTCTTTTCCGATACTACAAAACAATAACCAGATATTAACGGAATAGCCGCTTCTGATATACACTCGACACTTCTGATAAAACCTCGGTATAAGAACCCTCCCAAATGCAAACCCTTTTTGTTATAACACTCTGGACCGTCACTTTGTTGAATTGGTGCAATAAATTTTACTACTATATCTAAAGTTCAATTCTTTACCTTATTTGTGGAACGGTCCAACCGCGATGCGACGAGATCATCGGTGATCTGTCAATTTCGTGATTTCTTGCGTCCCCTACGTGACACCAGCAACGCTTCCGCAAGGTAAGAACGTAACTCCGAAACTAATGGTTTCTCCACTCATGCTTATTCAGACCTTTTTGCTTGTTTTGATGAGTATTACCTACTCCTAAAGTTTTTCCCAAACATTTCAAGGCCTCCTATGGAATACATTTTTCTGTTGGACTCTTAGTTGTCAAAAAAATACAGTCTGAAAATTTGTCAAGTATACTTGAACCTGGCTAATTATTGACTGGAGGTGAGTAAACAATCAGCAGAAGGTTAGTTTACATGCAAAAAGATGTAAAATATGTGGAATAAAATTTGTCCCTTTAAGGCTTCATTTAAAGAAGATTGGACGTGAACAGAGTTTAAACATGCTTTTATTAAGAATAAACATAGTACGCGTATGTGATCAATTTTCAAACGTGATTTTCTTGGAAACAAAGATTGTGAACAAACTTTATTCGACATTTTCGATCTATTTTCGTATATAATATAACTTCCTGTTGATTATTTACTCTCATTTATTTCCATCCAGTCTGGAATTGGACATATTCAAATATACCTACTCGACAAATTTTTGAACTCGATTTCCTCGAAAACGAAGCGTTATATGAGACAATTTTATTGTATATCTTCTTCTTATTTTTTCATAAGAAATTACCTCATACCCGCTTGTATATGTTATTCAACCGGATCTTGCATACTTATATCTCTGAGCTTGTTTTAACGTATTGTAGACTTGAGATAAATTTTGCTCTTGTATGACAAAATTAGAACAACTTTAGTCAACTTCCTCTTAATCAAAAAGTTCCGCTACTTTCGTAATTTCTATAGGAGATGAGTCTGATTTTCTTAACAAACCAGACCGAAAAACAAAATAAAAAAGCATCAACTATGACCAATCACGGGGACAGAAAAACACTTCAACCCTTAATTGGCAAAGATTTCATCGTGGTTAATGATTTTAGAATGACATTAGCATTTTTCCAATTACTTTAAAATTCAGGTTAGTTCAAAAAGATTTAAATAATATCCCAAATGAAAATTTTAGTTTGCTCCTCGGGGAACGATATTAAGAGAACGATATTAATATTCTAAAATTAACGCACCATCTGTTTCTTAATGAGTGTTTCAAACTTCAAGTGGATTCAAAATAACATTCTACGATTAAAAAATTTAATTACTTTCCTAGAAAATAATTCAAGTTTAATAATTTATTAATAATTCCGCAAATATAAAGAACATTGCAATTATAAGTGATTGTAAATTTTTCATTCCCAAGTCTTGTTTAAAAAAACAATTTTTCTTGTTTAAAAATACTCAAGTTTCTTCATCATTGACAATGAATTTTTGTCTAGCATCTGTTTCATGAGAAACTGGCATTATAAAAAGTTTATGTTTGTACCATATTTCGAAGGTAACCTGCAATATCTGAAGAAATGAAAGCTTATGGTGTTACGATAAACGACATGTTGTAAATAACTTAAACACAGTTAGTTGATAGGTTATCGTGTAAGTGAAATGACAAAGTTCATACGTTTCTGTTATTAAATATCTCAGAAATAGTTTGCATGTTTCTAGTTATGTAAACTATTTGAATTTTGTATTTTTAAATATCAAAGTTGCAACAAAGTGTTCTTTACGCAAGCTTAACTGTAATTTACCTTTTCCAATAATCTCTGTCAAATTCGTTATAATAAACGTGTAAATATTTAGTATACGTCGAATGCAGAGTGCGTTATTCTACATATTTCCGTTATATTTTTGACTTTATGAAAAGGATCCTTAAGACAAAGTTACATGATGTAATGGTGGGAGAAACATTTTCCGAAAACCATCTTTTTTGTGAGGTTTCAATGTTGTTGGTATCTCTTTTAGAAACCGCATACTCTTTTTATCTACCAGTCGATGCGTTTTTTTATTGAAAATATAAAGTAATGTGAAATAGATAATTGCATAGATAAATAGATAACATAGTAGAAGGAACGTTTGAATATCTAGCAAAACACCTGAATATTCGATACATGTCCAATATTGAATAATTAAGTCAGGTAGTCGGCAAATAATAATAATAATAAAGTTCGGTGTGTTTAAAAAATACGCTGCTATTCATAGTTATCCAGATATTTGCGTATTTTAATTAGAAAATTATCATCGACTACTGCATAAATTGAACTACAATAATGTTCTTTATTATAGCATATACATCATAACATATGGAAACTGTAATATTTTTCGAAATAACTCGGAAACCCAATGTGGGCGAAAACCCAAAGTGTATACGACCTTTTTGACTCGGAATAATTTACCAAACATGCTGACAAGGTTCGATATGCCTCTAACGCATCCTGCAAATTGACTCTAATAAAAATCTGATTATTGTATAATCATGCAACGAGCGTATCCGAATAAACCTCCAAAAGTTTTAAACCGTTTTATTCGATTTTACTATAAATTTGGAACACATGAAATAGATGAAAATTATCCGAATAACGAATAGGTCTCTTGCGTAGAGGATGTTTGTTCGTGAGAATTATTAGACGCTATTCAAACCGAATCGAATATATTCAAAACATGAAATAAATAAATACAGTTAAAGTTCGCTGAGACGCTCGTGCAGTGTATAAGTCGCAAAATAAGATCGCTGATAAATACTCGATAGATATTGATCGACAACTCGTAGATGTTGATAAATTCTGGGTATATACTGAACTCATTCAACTGCGTCCGTTTATTTATACTGGTCAGGGGAAAGTCGGAAAATTCAAATTTGTCTTTGTTCGACGGTTGCACGTAGCGGCGACGTTGTTTTGCCCGGAGTTTCTTTATTATTACATTACGTGTATCCTAACGATCCTGATACTCCGAGGCAAAACAACGACACGATTTAAATTGTCCTCTACTCATGTGCCACTACAGGTCGAGCAAGTTGCTTCCATCTCGAGATCGTCTGATATTACACTACTTGTGAGAAACTTTAAAAGTAGTTTGCACGATAAGAATTAATACGCCACATCGAGATCAAGGATCACAAAGAAATTCAGTATGTAATAAATGTAACTTTTGTGTTTCTTAATATTTTGTATTCTACTTGAAGTGGAACGAATATAAACATCGCATGTCCGTTTCTGTTCTTTATTCAACAAAAAATCGTTAGGCCGTTGTTATATTGTATCGTTGTCTTATAACTTTTTAAAGAAATGTATAATATATTTTCTTATTTTAACACATAGAATAGGCTGACATTGTTTTGCGAAAAAATCCAGAATACCATTTTATTGTAATTATTAATCATACATACATATACGTGCAAGTGTATGGCTAGTGATAATAATGTCTATTTTTTTATCACTATAGTGTTTAAGAAAACATATTTCGAAGCTCGTCTTTCAAGTAATTTCATCAAAATTTCACTATGCTACATTACTTTACCATGCTATTTGCAATTTTCATTCTTGCGTCGACTCGATAACGTTACATGTGATAAGAAATGCTGAGTAAAGCTAAGTCCACAATGAAAGACAAAAGTCGCCAGACATACGTTATCCGAAGAAAAGTCTCGCAAAATGTACGTCCGTGGACGCTTATTTTGTTTTTCATTCCAATGGAAAACAAGAGACAACGTCTGCGGGTGGAATGTAAATGGAATGTGCTTTTTATCCCGTTTAGGAAGCAGATTCCGTTTCAGATTCCGCAGATTCCAAAAGTAACAAATTTGAAAACGCGTGCCGTTCGTCAAAATCACTGCAAAATGCAAAGTCACGTATCATCTCTTTCTACATGTGTCATAAAAAACAATTCGGAAATCGAACAAAGGTCAACTTCATTTCTTTTCAATAGAATTACTTTTTAATACATTAATCAGTCGTGACATTCTCTATAAAAAGTTACGAAACTATGTATTTATGTCGAAAAACTGTTACCTCTGAGATGGTTGAAAAACGTAAATAAAAACCATTAAATCCTGGGGTAGTATTTTATGGTAAAAGATTATTTTCGTCATTACAATTGTTACGCCCTGAGGCTCACTATAAGTCGTATTCCTAACCGTCTTTCTAGCCACTACGATGTCACCGATAGATCGCCTGACACGAACGGCAAGATATATACAATGTGTCGACAAACGCATAGTCAGCCAAACAGCAAACTCTAGAAAATTCGATTCGGCCGTTGCTCACCAATACATCGAAGATAGCATAGGCGATCATAGGCGCGAACGATGGCGTTGTAGTGGGGGGTCATCTCCAAGAGAAGACAAAGGAAAAATTCGAAGGGCAGTTAGTCTCTTTTGAGGAGTCAAACGGAACACCACGAGAGAAAAACGAACAATATCAGGTCGCTTAGTATAACGAACATATCGAGAAAAATCATAAAGTCGGGTCAGGTTACTAAACTAACTATATCATTGTTAAATCATTCGTGACGTGTTCTTTATAATTTTAAATATTGTTGGAAATAGAAGATTATATTAACCCTGTTAATCCAGTTACAATCATTTAACCAGCTCTATTATCTTAAACGAAACAGGGGAACGACCATCTCGCGGCGTCGATTGTCCGAATCGTAGCGATAATTTACGCCTCTCGCTGACGCGTTTCTTCGCGAACGGTCGTAACAACAATGTTAATTATTTATATGTTACGATCCACTCCACAAGTGGATTCATGTATTTATTCTTTAAAAATCAGGATTTAAAAAGTTTAAGATATGTACCCTAAATTTCAACATCCATAGATTTCATCCCCAACACATCCCTAACTCAATGACACGCCTGGCACCCAACCTACTTCTAGTGGACAAACGACATTACCTGCAGACAGTCTACTAGAACATCTTCTGGCGACTGTTGGCGGACAATATCTGCAGACAATGTCTGTCAATGTAGACGAGGCTTAAGACTGCACAAAAGTACATGCGCACATAATAGGAAGGTATTCGCATGGAAATTTACGCTAGTGTGTTGATCTACTTAAGAAATATTTAGTAGCACATTAAAATTAAATATCGTAATAATCGAGATTTTTAAAATCGTGTTAAGTATTGTACAAGTGCACAGAAATAATTCTTTCCATATTTCATTCATTTTATATTGTAAATAGAAAATATCAGTAATTGTAGTTTAATCATTTCTATAGTCTAAAAATAAAATTAAAATTAGCTTAAAAAAGTGCAATATTATAATGTATTTCTGTAAAGTAAAGCACATCCAATATGATTACACGATTTACACTGATTCTGACATATTTTTCGATGATGAATTCGAATCTGCAATCAGGTTTGTCCCATCGCCCATACCTTCTACGTAGGTACGAACTGTATGGCGTCCCTTGATCGGGACGGTCGCTAGCAGGGCAAACACCACAGATCGGCCCGCAATAATCCTAAAGCATGGTCATAAACGAAGTACCGTTTTTTAGTTTAACTTGAAGGCTCTCGATTGCTGCAACATAAAGTCAAATCGAGACATCCCTTAGAGTTATTGCTCCAGCTAATAAAAATGGGAAAACCTGGGCTTTTCCATTTCTCCCAGAATTTCCACTCGTAAAGAACCTACGGTGGGGTGACCAGCGACGACCCCCTTTTTGGTATAAATATCTCCGTCGCAGAACAGGAGGGAGTTAGGTCAACCTGTACTCTGATCAGTCACCGTATTCACTTGTAGTTTGGCTATCGACATATTCACTATTAATTATTGAGTTAATAAAGTGTATATTGTAACCTGTTAACTCAGAATTGTTCTCAATTAAACCACCTCTATTTTCCTAAACGAAATAGGGGATCGATCATTTCGTGGCGTCGATAGTAAAATTGTAACGGAAATTTCGACTGACGCTCCGCGAACGGTCGAAACATTTGGTCCTTCGAGCCGGATTCACGGGTCAAGTAAAAGTGTACACCCACTGCTATATAGTGCCACGTGAGTCCATCAAAACCAGCAACGGAAGCGTTATCACTACAGCAAAGTCAGTGACGTCAGGAGCGTCATCTTCGAAGAGAGACAACCCGCTGATCGAGGAACACAGACCACGCCGACGATAGTACTTCGATGCTATGGCCCTCCTCAAGAAGAGGTTCGAATATCCACGACGCATCGTTTCATGCCACTGCCTGGCAATCATCGATTATCCCAAATTGACTAGAGACTCTTTGAGGGGATTAATAAACACGGTAAGCCAAAACCTCGGCGCATTACGTAATTTAGGAGAACCAACAAACGCAAACTCCCTCATTCTCAACCTCGTCAGTTCAAAATTACCATCAAATATCAGAAAACAATGGGAACTGACGTTAACTAGCAAGGAAGTGCCTCGGTACACTGAGCTACTGGACTATCTCAGGGAATTTGGCACTCAGTTCCATACCGCCCTCCGAGGTCTCACCGACAAGAGGATCACAGGAGCAACCCAAGCGGGTCCGTGAATACGCGACGCGATGACACGCGCTTACCTCATCCCAGACTCCGTCGACATGTCCCGCCTGCCGAGGACCGCACAGCATTTGGAGATGTGATAGTTTCAAGGCTAAATCCGTTGGCGAGCGCCTTAAGGACGTTAAAAGGGCATCGTTATGCATCAATTGCCTGAAGAAAGGACGCTCAACGCAAGAGTGTAACTCCACATTGTGTCTTGTGTGCGGACAACGGCATCACACGATGCTACATCAGGACAAACAACACTCAAGGTCGAATTCCTCAAGCAGGCGATCAGCCACACCCTCGTCACCTACACGCCCTCGTAAATCCACAAGAAAGCACAAATCAGGGACCTCACGAAGACCAACTCGTCTCCAGGCCCATCCGCCAGTCCACGACCAACACATAAGGAGTGACACGCCGACAATCAACGATTCCAGTGACGACCGAACGTATGAACTCGGTGACATCCATCTATTCTGATATTTCCGCAATATCCCGCGATTTTCAAATATGTAGGATTATACGAGCTAATAAATAATTATATTGCATAGCACACAAAAATCAGACGTAATGGGAGCGGATAGATTCCATATATGAATTCAGCATACAAAATGTTACCGGAAACACATTAAATTTTACGTGATAAAAGGAAGTAAAATTTCGAAGACCAGTGTTATTATCAAGTGTACTGTTATGTTATGGATTCTTAGCAGAAATAGCTCGGAAGATGTGAAGATTCCTTATCGGTGGTCCCGGTTCCGGACACACCGGTTAAGAGTAACGAAATCAAAGGTTGAGAACTTCGGATCTCAGTTCTTAACCTCTTAGGTACGACGCGCCATTATAGTGGCTCACTCTACTGACTCATTCGCCCACCGTTTGAACTAAATGATCTTTTTCATTTGTCTTGCCCTCACAACATTTTACAACAGTGTTAACAATATACAGACAGAATAAATAGTCTGTTTTTGATACGCCAGTGTCAGGAATCAATTGTTGCTCTTCGTTAAAATAAATATACCATTGTTAGATGCTCTTTTTAACACACCGATCCGTGTCCTTATAATTTTCTAGAATCTTCAACGTGAAAATGTCGTTTCAAAATAAAAAACGAAGAGCAATTTGGAAAACACTACCGCGCTATGAGTGTGAAAATTGTGACGTGGCTCTATGTGTCGTACCGTGCTTTAAAATATATCACACTCAATTGTATTATTAATTATTAAAGTAAATTATCAAAGTTTAAGTATATGCATCATATCTTTAAGAAAAATTATAATTTAATTATCAAAAACTCTGCCGTACGAAGAAACAGCTCCGCGCAAAATTCATCCGTACCTAAGAGGTTACACGTATATTCTTAACAAACTTGATACTTAACAAACAATATGCAAGTTATATGTACACTCTACTTTGTTTGATCAGTGTGAATTACACGATGTTCGATGGTTTATAAATGAACGAACTTTTCCCGGCGGTCACGCGATGGCTGTTATGTCACTCTTTGATATTATTCTCAATGAGAATTGATTGTAAAATACTCCCAAAAAGTCTTTGATATACGTTTCGAAACGGCGGCTAGCAATAGAAGCGAGGTTTTGCTAAGCTTGCGGAATGCTACTTAACGCAGCTTTGAAACGAGGTTAGAAGCGTCTCGATGCTGATACCGCGGTGTCTAGTGTTTTTGAGCTTTTGGATCAGAGAACTTTCCGGGTTGTAGATCACAGAACATTTTACTAATGTTTTTCTTGCGGTAAATAATAACTTACATTTAATAATTAATTAAAGATTAATTAAACATATCGTATTCATGAAGTATTTTTTAAGAGATATTGCAGACGTGCGTTATTGTAAAAATAAGACAAGATAAGTAATTAAGCTAAATTAAAATGGAAAATTCTACTTTCAAGTATTCGAATTTAAGATATGAAATTTATAAAATATGTACGAGCTTCACAGAAAAATAGCTTTCGTATGCAAAACGTTTTGAATGTTGCTAATAAAAATAATAAATTTTCAAACATTTAATACCTTTGCAATACTATTTTATTTATTCATTATCCAACTAAAATTTACATCATTTATTATGCCAGCTGTAAATTAAAAGTTTCCATAATCCACGTATAATCTTTAATCATCCTCATTTTGCTTAAAGGTTAGTGAGAAGTACTAACAACTACTTATTTTAATTGAAAAAGAAAGCCGATCGATCGGCTTTTCATTAAAACGATTGTAGAGTTGACTTCGTGCCAATACAATTAAAGAAATTACACAGTAGATACTATACAACAAGGTTGTGTGAAAAGTATTTAAAGCATTTTACTGTTTTGTAGTAAAGTATTTTTGCTAAAGAAAGATATTTTTAAAAAAATCTTTTATTATTGTTCTAAAAAATATTCAGCACGAAATTTTTGGAAATTTTTCTTGAAAAATCCGTGTGTTGTAATGTCAATAAGAATTTAATGAAATTAACATGAAAATATTGGTCCTCTACTAGCGCAAATGGCCTACATTTCATTCCGCTTAAACTTTCAACTATTCTTTTCCCAAAATTAATCGACATTATAATTTGAAAATTGTATGTAGGTATGATATATAACTAATTTTGTAAAAAGAACGTGGGAAAGTGCGTTTTCCGTTTGCCAAGAAAAAGGTATTCCTAATTTCGAGTTACATTATTTGAATTATTACTTCAAATAATTAAACCGCGTTGTTTCATTTCATACTTCTTCTTCTTTCTTTACGTTTTACTTCGCATCGACTACGAGGTCATTAGCAACGATGCTAGGTCGACTATTTGAAATAATTATGAAATGAAATAATTTGTTCTTTGAAAGTATATTTCAAGTAATATCATTTCAGAGATGCTCAGGTCTGACGTATATTCGCATTCTTCTATTTTGCTGTTTATACCATGAAATATCAGAGTTTCTTCTTGTTGCATTATTTTGACGATTATTTCTTGTGCCATATTTGAAATAAAAAAAAAATAACAAAATAATTCCTTATTTTAAGTTGCTGTTATTTCAAACGAATCGGTATTATTTATATTTCCAAATAACAGTATTAAAAATGCTACGATACGGAACAAGATGAAACATTTCATTTAGTAATTTCTTATTTTAATTCCAAATACAATTTGCCAAGTCTGATTCATACTCGCGTGTGGATATGTGACTTAATAATTGTATAGAAGCCTCGAGTCACAGTCTCCATTGATATAGCAGATTGCTTGGTAGACTTTGTCCTACAGAAATGCTAAACTTCTGCCGTTATCTGTGGCCTCCATGATCGAATCGTGTAAATTGCTTCCTTCTCAAGGTTGTAAATCTCGAGCTGACCTTGTTAGTACACAATTCTATCACGAATGTTGCCTGCCAAACTAATATTGGGCAGCTGGTTGTAAACGGAGAGTAAGTGAATAATGGCCGGTAGTGAGCTGTGTGTGTTTGGTCCCCAACAATGGAGTGGGTGCATCGTTGTCATTGTCCAAATACTAGTTGTTGGCGCTTTGGTACGTGTCAAAACATTCGTGATAATTATCGAAAGTGTGACGATATTCCACACGAGTCTCTGTTGTAAAAACACAGTTACTTATGAATAATAAAAACTAACCTTACCTTTTGTCTGTGTCGATGAAAAGCACTGAAGAAGATGGGACATTCTCACGTCGATGATCCAAACTACAAACAAAATTGAAGCCTCGAAGACGAAACGCTTGGCTTCTTAGCCGACAATTTTGCTTTTGGCATAATTGATTCTCGGCTACATAACAATATATTTTTCGGAATTTTAAAGCTGTATATTCGTTTTTATTACAATAAGAAAACGCGAAGTGAAAGAATGCAAGTATTTTTGTAGATACGAAAACGTGACTGTGTTTATTAGCGCAACAAATAAGTGGTTGACTGCTCACGTCTCTCACAGAAATCAATTTTTATTTCAATGAAACTTTTAGTTTATTTGTTGTTTGCTTTGTTACTTGATTTTAGATGATGATGTAAATAATAATATACGGC
This sequence comes from Bombus soroeensis, assembly GCA_014737365.1. Lineage (NCBI taxonomy): Eukaryota > Metazoa > Arthropoda > Insecta > Hymenoptera > Apidae > Bombus > Bombus soroeensis. The sequence goes on along the minus strand of JACXIL010000009.1, from coordinate 35,066 downwards.
TATAGTACGGCCCGACAAACGTGGTACTCCTGTAACGAGATCGGAAAGTTGTTACCACTTTCTCGTATAGCTCGATTGCAAAATTGTTTAGAAATATATTGTTAGATTGGTTTCAAATTTTACCATTCTGATCATAATAACCGGGTCTCATTATAATGCTAATTCAATTCCAAAATGTTTTATATACAACATATAATATGAACATAAAAGTTTTTTATTTCAGAAGCATATCATTGCCTTAAATATGCAAGGTAAACGAACAAGAACAATATTTGTAATTGTGTTGCCGCGTTTGCTTCCTATGTTTTGTTGCAGGCTGGACTCATTCATGACATGCAAATGTATGTAAGCGTTTCTGAACCGATTCGAGCATTATAGTTATGCATTAACTTCTGTACGATAAGATGTGATAGTTATTTCATATATATATATATATATGATATATATATTCATATTATAATTATTACTATATATCTTTACTACAATTAGTTTATTTACAATAAATGGATTAAACAGATGTTGATTAAACAGGAAACGATGGTTGTTTAACGTGAACTAATCGCAATAACGTATTATAATTAAGACAACTAGATAGTTAATTTGCAACTCTCGTCACCACGGATCCAACGCTCTCTCTCACGCGGATCACACTCTCTCAGCAACGCAATTCGCACTCTCTAACTTCTCAACTCACACTGACTGTTAATTCGTCTTTGTCCCTTAGCAAACCCTTGTCTTTTGTCTTAGCCCCACCAAGCCCGTGTCCGCAACTGCCGTGGCCAGGGTCACGCAGGCCTTTTCCGCGAAACTATTCGATTGAAGGACCGACGATACATTGTTGGCGCTGTCGGCACTTCGGCTTTCTCGCGACATTGTTTATAGTTTGCCCGATATATCTTAGGTCTTTCGTCCACGATACTACAATATATATGTCGGATTGACATTGGAATTAGGGGCGTTTGAGAAAGACCCACTTGAGTTGGCCATCGTCGTTGTATAATGCAAACGGTGTTTGATAACGAAGTTCCGAAGGATACAGTGGATATTTGACCTCATGGAAGAACATAGCCTAAAAATGCTGTAGCTATTGATAGAAATAAAATTGATACACCAATAGCTCAAACTTGAAATAATTTAAATGAATAATAAAATATATTTCGTGCAATATGTATATATATAAAAAGGAAATAGAATGATGCTCCGTTTATGTGAATAAGTCGAATTAGCCATCCTGAATTTATATCTTTTATGATATTTGAGATTCTGTAGAATACAATGTTGATATTAGGGCAGTAATGTATAAATAGAAATAATCCGGAGATAATTTGAATTATTAAAAATATTCCAAGAATTGATCCAAAATTTCATATGTAATTAATATTAATTGGTGTTGGGAGATTAATAAATGATACAGGTAAATCAAACATATGAGTTTTATAGATTATTGAAATTATTTTTTTCATTTTTTTGTTCGAAGGTTTTTATTTTTAATATAACAAATTTTTGTAACAATTAGTAGCATAATAGTTAAAAAGGTAATAATTATAATTAGGATTAAATAATTTGATTTCAAGTATAATTTTTTAATAATGATAGTTTTATTATTTTTTTGAAGTTGAAGGTTAGATTTTTTATTAAATAATCAGCTTTTTTTAATTGAAATGTTGAAATCAAAGTAATTAATATATATAGTATAAAAATGTTAAAATAGTGAATTTTATTTGATGTTTTATTGATTAAACAAATAAAATATGAAAATAGAATTAGAATTCCTCTAATAAAAATAATTAATGAAATATATAAGTTTATTGAGATTATTTGTTTTAAGATTGAAATATTTAATGATATATAGATAATATAGAAAATTAGATATATTATCTGTTTTAATGGGAATAATGTAATATTTAAATAAAAATAATTAATAATTATGATTGGATTAATATTTAAATTTATAAATATAAATATGTTTAGAATTAATAAAGTTTTCATTCAAGTATTTGTTTATATGGTTTGAAATCAAAAAATAGTTTAATAAAAATAATTTTGGGAATTATAGATATTTAATAAATAAATATTTTTGAAATTTACGTTATATTAATTTTTCTTTAAATCTTTAATTTACAAAATTAATGTTTTTATTAAAGTATATAACATTAAATTAATTACAATATTTTTGATCTTAAATTTAATTATTTTAATACTTTGTATTTTATTGAATCATAGGATTTATTTTTTAAACTTTTTGATTGGAATAGAATATTTGATTGTTATGATTTTATTTTATTTAATTAGGTTTATCTTTATTAGTAAGAATGAATTATGAGTACGGTCATCAGAAAATTTATTTTGTAAATTTATCATAAAATATGCAAGAGATTTTATTTTTGTTAATTTTAATATTTTTTATAGAATATATTAATTTATATATTTTAAGAAATTTAATATTTTATATAAGATTTATTTATTTGATGAATTTAAATTGAATTAAGTGAATAAATACTTTTTGTAATTTAGGAATTAATTATTATTCAAAATTTTTGATTTTGTTAATATTTTGAATTTTTGGTTTAATTTTTATGAATTTGAATGAATATGATCGTTTATGTAGTTTATTGAATTTAATTTTATTATTTTTGATAATATTAAATTTTATATGTATAGATTTGTTAATATTTTATTTTATCTATGAATCAAGATTATTATTCATTTTTTTTATAATTATAAAATGAGGGTATAGTGAGGATATACACTCGGGATGTTGTTGGCAACGGACTTAGGCTTGGATAACGAATCCACGGTTTACGAATTCTTCCACGAATATGAATTCTTACACGGGCTAAGTAATACTCTACTTTCTAATTCACGTCTGTGATGTCTCTTGACGTAAAGATACTCGGTGCGCGTAGAACGTATCCAACTGAATGAATGAATCCTCGGTCCCAGTGGAGCTGCCCTTATATGCTCTCCTCTGTACCTCCCTCGGGTCAATCTTTGACCCGAGTCCATATCCATAATCATAAACAACTAATTTTCAAGTTTTTTATTGTTTGCATGCAATAATCATAAATAGGTTCCAACCATTCCGTACGAAAGGCCCGATGTCCCTTCATCTCCGACATTTATATACAGAGTTAATTGCATTACCTCAAAAAAGGTATTTAGTTTAGTTTTTGCTTTGTTATATGAGGTTCTATATTTACATTATTTTAATATTTTATTGTGAAATATAAAGACACTTATATATATCTATGGTACAATCGCATGCCCAACAACTTTTATTTACTTTAATTTTATTGAGCAGAGCTCAATACAATTACTTTAATTTTTTATTAAGCTTAGGCATAAGGATACTACACATAACAAAGACTGCTCAGTTTTAAAAAATTAAGAAAACGTTATATTATTCAATTTTATATCTGTTTGAACATGCAGTACCTTAATCTGCTCCTTCACATAATTACCCCTTAAATTTAAATATTTATCATAGTTCACAAGTTTTAAAACCCCCTTGCTGTTGTCACGTAAACTTGAGACGTAGGTTTTAAAAGACAAGAGGGTTGAGCCGTAGCACAATTATTATCTTCCTTTTTTATCAAACTTTATTATGAACTGAATAATCACAATTGAATATACACTGAATTGACACGTATAAATCACAGTTTACTCCAACAACTTTATATAGAATTAGAATGAAACACACGTTAAGCACTTATTGATCGTGTCATAGTACCACGCCAGAAAAATTTACTTAAAATTCTCAATGAGAATTGATTGTAAAATACATACAAATAAAATAAAAAAAAATCTTTATATAAAAGGTAGTTACACTGATACGTATGTACAAGTTACGTACGCGACTGATTCAAGGGTAGAAACTCGGTAAAGAGATGTTGACTGTTCTAAAGATAGAGAATTAGTGAAATTTAGTGAAGATGTTGTGGCGGAGGAAAACTAGCGATGGGTGTGTCTAAGGACACGAGATGAGCTGATTCATTAAGGACAATTTTGGCTAGAAAAGTGAGGGCAATAGACATTGCTCCTCATTGGATAATAAAAAGGTTGGTGGACTAGGAAGGGTTTTAGCCGCCCTCCAGAGAAAGTTGCTAACGGAAGATACGGAACGTGAGAAAAACCAACTTTCCCGTATCTTCCGTAGTAAACAATAAATGTAAAGAACACTTGAAATAAAAGATGCTTGTTTGGTCCGAAGAACCTTAGCTAGAAAATTCCTGAGATTTATCATAGGTCCTTGAGGCTAGTGAGGGTACGCAGTGAGGATGTGTAGACATCTGGTTGCCATCTTGCCAGCGGTGTGTGGCCTGGTCTCTGATGTGGATTGAGATGTGGTTCATGTCACACTGTAGTCGTTCACTGCCAGACCATTTTTTTTTTTTTTTTTTTTACTTTATTTGGTAGTATTTTACAATCAATTTTCATTGAGAATTTTAAGTAAATTTTTCTGGCGTGGTACTATGACACGATTAAAAAGTATAAAGTGTGTTTGATTCCAATTGAATCTAAAGGGTATTGTCTTTTTAGCCTGAAACCGCAATAAATAAGCATTTAATTTTTGCACAATATTATGTTATATTTGCATACTTTTCTCTAACAATATTATTTGAATCATCCACATTGCTGGAATCTTGTTCAGTTCATGGAAGTTTTCTTACTTTAATCAGTAACAAAAATTTAGCAAGCGGTGGATCACCGATGACTATCTCAGCGGTAAACATGTTAAACAATTGTTGACTGCAGACTGTCAAGCTGCAATTCGCCTTTTGCAAAACTCTTTCCACCTAGGAACTTTTCAAGCTTAGGGCGGCTATAGACGGCAAATTTTACCGAAATGCTGGCCAAAATGGAACAAATTTTTTTCTTAATTTTAAAGATCTTTGCATTGCATTTCATTTATGAATTATCAAAGCATGATTTTTCCTTAGCATCAGCTTTCTTTGTACAATCCTCGGAGAGACGCGGAACCTGAAAGTTGTTGGTTTTATAACGTGAAATTTTTAAACCAAAATTGAAAAGAACTTTTTGTTTTATTATATTCTAAATTGATATAAATTCTGATTTTATTTATCTTTTTTATTTCACTATCTGCGCTTGAGATAAAGCTAGATCCATGTATTTTTCCTTTGTCCCAAGGAAATAATTATGTATCAAGCGAGATCGCAAGCCATTTTTTTAAAATAAACTTTGAAGGTTCTTGAAGAAAGACCTGTTGCATTTTCTTCCGATAAATTACGATATTACGAGCTGTTATTTCTTTGCCGTCAGCACCGTTTACGCAATGCACATTTATGGCATAGGATCGGAATATTGTGTTTTGCTTGATTAGTATGCCTGTTTCTATATTTAAATAATAACCTACATTTGCATTACGGAAACTTAGCGTTTGTTAACCATTATAAACCGGAGATTTGTTGAAGAAGAAGAATACATCCTGTCATCGTTAGGTATAAAACTAGCATTTTTTGAATTCTTTTTTCCTCTTTCCATCGAAATTTTTAGTGACATAAGATTAGACACGCCCCCAAAAGGTATTTACACATTGTTGGAACCAATCAACCAAATTTTATTAAATCCAAGCTCTTATTAAATATGGACGTGGCCAATAAAAGCGGGCCAAAGTCATTCTATGAAGCAAACAGTCGCTAAAACGATGGATATCGTTCAAACTGTATATTTGCATCGATCTTCAAAACGATTTTATAAAGCATTTGGGTGGTGCAGCTTGTCTGTGCAACTTGGACGGTTTGATTGTGCAGTTTGTGCAGTTGCGACATTTTGTACTTTATTTATCAGATGATAATGCATTGAAAAATATTATGAAGTACCTGGAACTTTCAAGCAGCGTACGCTTCGTTATCCAGAAATGAGCTTGTAGAGTCTCCCAGAAATTGTTCTTGAACCAATTTTAAAGACAAGAGTAATTGTTGAGTATATAAAAAAGTTATTGACTGTCAAAGGTAACCACGCAATGTTTATTTTGTAAGTGAAACAAATATGGTATAACAAATAAATTACAATAATTTTTGAAATAAAAATCGTTCGCGGTTAGAGGGAACAATTGAATTTCTAACAAGTAAAACATGCAGTGAAAATTTTGGAAAACCATCGATTGATTTTACTAAAGTCAGTGAAGAACGATTCAAATGAAGAAAGACTAAAGAACTACGTACGAGCAAGTATTAATTCCGGAAAACTCTCTTACGCTGTTCAAACGCAGTTCGAAAAACACCATAAATTAGATATTGTCAACGTTATAAAAGGCGTAATTTCCTCGTCAGAACGTGTTACCGAATCTAAGAATGTACAGAGGAAAATCAGTCTCCCTATAAAGCTATATTCACGCAATAACGATTTAAAATGAACAAAACATCAGCATAATATTGTAAGAGATATAGCGAAAATGCACAACAGTACCCGCATTATGGATCTTGAAACTTAAAATCATTATGGAAACTTGAAAGGACTGTTCTGCCAAAAATATCATTATCACTGAAGCGTAGCAAATCTTATTGGATCACACGACTTTGAGGATAGTTCGATTTCAAGAGGAAATAAGTACCATGAACGTTAATAATTTAAATAATCTTAATTCAGTAATTAAATGGAGACGCGATGGAGCATCCGGAATAAGCGAGTTTCAGCGAGGATTTGAAAACTCCATTATTTGCGACTCAAGCATATTTGTTTCATTGCAGTTTATATTAGATGACCCAAATAGTGTAGAACAAATCCTGCTAAAAATAAAAATGGTAAAATTTCCAAACATCCTCGCCAAGATTTTGCAGGCGTATTCGAATTCATTATACGCACGAGACAGCAAATTTGACGATACAAGAGGTACGAAAGATTGAAAAGTAAGTAAAACTTTAAAGTTGGACAACAGTGAAAATTGAGGGTACATAATGTACCACCAGTTACGCATTGCTGCATGTTTACGATGATCGATGGGAAGGTACGTAATACGATGTCAAAAAATTCCGCGACATGTTGAAGATGTTACCTGTACCGAGTGACCTGCAAGGACGTCCATAGTATCGATTTGACCATGAAACAAAGTATCGAGGACGAATCAAAATTGAGACTTGGAATATCGCCATTACACGAGTACATAAAATGTTTCGAACGCTTACCGCGTCTATCTTATAGCCAGTGGCTAGTTGCAGGTAACACACTAAGAGGAAAGTAACGGAGAATAAGTAAAAAATACAAAAATCTTTCGGAATTGAGGTGGGTTTGCTCGTAGAGAAATCGGAATCCAGGATTCGGTACACGTAATGATTTTTCTGATTTTTCTACAATCCTTTTGCGCCAGTAAAAGCTAGAGATGGATAAAGAAATAATAAAATGTTTTCACGTAACCTTCATGATGAGCATCCACCTAATAAAAATAGATTCTTTTTCAAACACACTGCTTAGAGACTGCGAAGAAATTTATGAAACTATATGCGTGATATAACCTGTCAACGGCTGTACATAAAATATTGATTCGTTTCTTCCAATTGGATAACTGGGAGAAGAAGCATAAGAAAAGCGCGAGAAAACCGAAACAAAGATAATATTTCCATAATTTGCTTGTATCCTTCAATCGATATAATGTAAACAGTACAAGAGAAATGTAGCCCACAAAGGCCAAAAAATATCCCAAAGATGTCATTCAGTTTTTTGATGTAATACTTGACATCCTCAATTTGTCAAATTTGCCAAAAATAATCCAAAATTGATTTTGCAGGAGGAGGGTGCGAACAAAAACAACAAGAAGAAAAATGAACATCGTATAGTAAACATTAAGAAACTGTTAAATATACAGCAGAATGTATTTTACATTTGTATACTTGTAAGTAATTATCAACGTTTGTATCTTTTATATTTTATCACAATTTTTTTTGTACCCAATATTTAACATTAAAAAATACATTATTATTATTATTTTAGAATCATATCCGCAATTTATTCCAACAATCCATCTTAGATTTAAAGATACTACTTTCGACCAGGATTTCGACAAAATTTCCCACTGTGAGACGGGTCGATTGAGGGACCGATTAGCAAGATATTTTAGTAAGTGGCTGAGTGTGTGAAGGCGAAAATATGGTCGACTAGGTTTGTGGACGGTCGGCTAGTCGACTCGACCAATTCTAGACGACCGATTTAGTCGACCCGCCTGTAACCGCTCTTATGGAAAAGATGAAGATCGTTCGGAGCGAGGCCCGGATTATAGGGTTGACGATCTCACCCAAAACTACCCAACAGAGGTCGGTCTTTATTTACCGAATTATTTTCATATCTTAATTTTCTTAATCTCTTAATTTTTGTGCTTGCTCACCTGATAAATTGTTTCTAAGGCGAATAGATATACAATTTCTTATAGAGAAAAAGTAATTACTTGTTATCTCGTTATCTTTCTATTACTGTTTGAGATAATCAAATATTTGGCAAACAAATTATTTTCAAATTGTCAAATAGGCTTTTGGAATTTATTTTCAAATAAAAATTAATTTGCTTCTTAGATTTTAAACTTTTCGAAAATTAGATTATTTGTGATTCTTCAGCGTGTGATCGTCTCAATTTATTTGTTGTTTCGTTTGGTGCAATTATTTATCTTCTTTGTCTGTCAATTCCGCTTTAAATAGCAAGAAAGCACATCCTTGCGAATCACTGCAGAGGAAAAGTGGACATCATTTAAATAAAGTATTTGAAGAAATGGTTATTTCAGCGATATATCACATTAAGTGGATCTTGTAGTCATTTCGATTTTGTAGTTATATTGTATGAAGGAGAAAATGATTTTTTTCTTAATTGTTTCGTTATTTGATTGTTAAATGAAATAATTTTTCATTTTATGGAATTAAGAATTTGATATAAGAATCTAATATAGTGCAGAAAACTAGAAATAAGAATACAATTCTTATTTCGGATAATCGAAAACTCGTATAGTACGGAAAGGTCTAATAGCGTTCATAAATCGTATAATAAAATCGTAAGAAACATTTTGATAATGTACTGTACATGTTTTTAGGTTTAATTCAAAAAATTTCGAAAAGAATAAAGTTGTGACAAAGTTCAAAGCACCTCGGGTAATATGGAACTTTGGTTAAACGGGACTCTGAGAACGGACACTCCACCGTAGTAATACATTTTTCATTTTATTTGTTTTTTGAATAAATATTCTCCGAAATAACTTCTATCTCTACTACGTCAACTGCATCCACAGTAAAGATTTTCTCAGATTGCTTCACGTATACACAGCTTTGCACATTTATTATTCAAGCGTAATTGAAGTGGGGACCATTCAGTAAGCAAATATTCTCCTGTAACAAACATTGGCTAATTTTGTTTGAAATAAAAATACATAGCATACAAAATATTTTGAACTGACTTGCGCATATTTGCAAAGTTGGAACGCAAACTGACAATATAACACAAGCTGCAAACTTATATTTAACAAAAAAATTAATGTACAGTATGAGCAGACGTCTTAAGCATGTAAGAAATGTTAAAAATGGTCCTTTATAATTCTTGTATAATTGCTCGTTTAAATATTTTTATGACCTCTGCAAACTATTATATGNCATATAATAGTTTGCAGAGGTCATAAAAATATTTAAACGAGCAATTATACAAGAATTATAAAGGACCATTTTTAACATTTCTTACATGCTTAAGACGTCTGCTCATACTGTACATTAATTTTTTTGTTAAATATAAGTTTGCAGCTTGTGTTATATTGTCAGTTTGCGTTCCAACTTTGCAAATATGCGCAAGTCAGTTGAAAATATTTTGTATGCTATGCATCGTATAAAGGAAAAGTTTTCTATGGCAAATGCACCTACGAATATTTTTGCGAGCCACTGCACATACCAATCAATTAGGTCCAAGTATATTAAATTCGGTATCGCCCAATAGTATTTTCATATGAGTTAACAAATTTCACACTATGAAAATGAAATACGGAAACTGACAAAAGAACGTTTCACTGAAATATAAGGCTATGCGCAAATATTTTTTCTAGCCACTCTATATACGTAAGTACATATATCACGATACGCGTCCTAACACACAGATACTCGTGCGAGCAGAGTCCATCGGATTAATTCGTCACGCGGATACGTGTTTCACGACACGTGGATAATGATTGCACATTAGGATGAGGTGAGATACGATTCCCGTAACATATATGTAGTATCGCGACACTATATATTTATTTTCTGTACTCCAATAACTTACAACCAGAGGTTTATTTTTTTTTTAATTATTTCAAAATAATGGGATAATGAATATGAGCCAAATATTTTATTCGACTATTCTCGTACGATTATATCATACATTGTACTTTCATTGTTTGCGATTAAAATTTATGCAAAATATAGTATCGAAAACCCAAAAATTATTCATTATTTTATCAGTAATGTAAGGTGTTATTTGAAAATGGTTAATCTGATCTTTGTATAAAATACAATTTACTTTGCACACAAATTATTTCCAAAATAGAAATAATAAATTAGTTTACGTGTCTGCTTATTCTCCACCTTTGAGCACGCTCAGGCTTGGCCAGGCTTAATTTACAGAAAGAAGATTTTTATTGTTTTATCTGTTTGAATATTAATTTCATTATCGTAAATGTCATAACATTCTTGTTTAGCATAGCAATCGCGACCATACAGTGTCAATTCAGACCACCCGTATTTTGTCACAAGAGCTCGATGTTCATGATTAGTGTGGTAACTGGCCCCCTCCAATCGATTGATTCCCTGACATAGCAACTGCCCGATACACCATATGTAGAAAAGCGTCAAGGAAATCAATAGGGAGTTTCAGTTCTCATTCAGCATTCAATCAAGCGTGTAATTATTATCTCTTTGCGCTTTGCAATTCTGGGAATAAGTTACAAGTTAGAAATTGTCAAGTTTTCGTTTGTTTCTTGAAAGGATGGAACTTTGTAACAATCTTGTTCGCGTTTCAACACGTAACGTAATATGAGCACAGTGAACTTTATCAAATTCGAACTATTGTCTGTAATTAATAAAAAAATAACCTACACACAAACACGACCTATACTTATTCTAAATAATCATATTATTCGTTCGTGAATCTTTTCGTGTATTTTTTTTCGCGAATCTACTTCACTTTCGTTGGCATGCGGGGTACATTGCAAGTAGCATAGGAATTAGAGCCATTACTTACAGCTGACTTGAAAATCAACGCGTTAATAAGAATCTCGATTTTATCTCTCTGTTTATTATCGCTTGATCCTCTTTAATTACTTTAAATCGCATCGAGTGCCGGCGTTATTAGCGATTGCTTTTGGTACAATTAGTTTTTGTGACTATGAGCGTGAGGAAGAATGACTGACCTACAATTTTAGGAGAATTCAGAATTACTAGAAATCGCGTAGAGATAAGCAGTATACAATTACGAATAAATCGCGTTGCAGAGGTGTCGGTCGAAAATCGACTGGCAGCCTTTAAATCCCAATCGATATTTTCTCGAGTAAAGCGGCGTAAAACGCGGAAGAAGAAGAAAATGACAGCGTAAAGTTAAATATATCCAGAACTATTTCTTGGTATTTTTGGTAAGAGTCACTTCCAAGTTGATAAATATATAAAAAAAGAAATTCGTATTTGAAAAACTGCATTGGTTTTTGCATTGAATTTCACGGTTCACTTTTGGCAACACATTGGTAGATTCAGTGAATGTTGCGATATTAAAAACTCCAATGTAAAATAAAAGTAATAATGAATTATAATTTGTAATATTACAAATACGTCACGATATGAAATCTTTTAGATCTTATTATGCTCAAGTGTTTCACTTTTGTCCATCGAGTGTTTGAAAAATTGCATTGATTTTTGCACTGAATTTCACGATTCAGTTTTGGCAACACATTGGTAGATTCAGTGAAAGTTGCGATATTAAAAACTCCAATGCACAATAAAAGTAATAATGAATTATAATTTGTAATATTACAAATATTACTAATACGTCACGGTATAAAATCTTTCAGATCTTATTATGCTCAAGTGTTTCAATTTTTGTCCATCGAATGTTTGAAAAATTGCATTGACTTTTGCACTGAATTTCACGATTCAGTTTTGGCAACACATTGGTAGATTCAGTAAAAGTTGCGATATTAAAAACTCCAACGCAGAATAAAAGTAATAATGAATTATAATTTGTAATATTACAAATATTACTAATACGGTATAAAATCTGTTAGATCTTATTATGCTCAAGTGTTTCACTTTTGTCCATCGAGTGTTTGAAAAATTGCATTGATTTTTGCACTGAATTTCACGGTTCAGTTTTGGCAACACATTGGTAGATTCAGTGAAAGTTGCGATATTAAAAAATTCCAATGCAGAATAAAATTAATAATGAATTATAATTTGTAATATTACAAATATTACTAATACGGTATAAAATCTTTTAGATCTTATTATGCTCAAGTATTTCACTTTTGTCCATCGAGTGTTTGAAAAATTGCATTGATTTTTGCACTGAATTTCACGATTCACTTTTGGCAACACATTGGTAGATTCAGTGAAAGTTGCGATATTAAAAACTCCAATGCACAATAAAAGTAATAATGAATTATAATTTGTAATATTACAAATATTACTAATACGTCACGGTATAAAATCTTTTAGATCTTATTATGCTCAAGTGTTTCAATTTTTGTCCATCGAGTGTTTCAAAAATTGCATTGATTTTTGCATTGAATTTCACGGTTCAGTTTTGGCAACACATTGGTAGATTCAGTGAATGTTGTGATATTAAAAAATTCCAACGCAGAATAAAAGTAATAATGAATTATAATTTGTAATATTACAAATATTACTAATACGGTATAAAATCTGTTAGATCTTATTATGCTCAAGTGTTTCAATTTTTGTCCATCGAATGTTTGAAAAATTGCATTGATTTTTGCACTGAATTTCACGGTTCAGTTTTGGCAACATATTGGTAGATTCAGTGAAAGTTGTGATATTAAAAAATTCCAACGCAGAATAAAAGTAATAATGAATCATAATTTGTAATATTACAAATATCACTATTACGTCACGATATGAAATCTTTTAGATTTTACGCTCAAGTATTTCATTTTTGTCCATCGAGTGTTTGAAAAATTGCATTGATTTTTGCACTGAATTTTACGGTTCAGTTTTGGCAACACATTGGTAGATTCAGTGAAAGTTGTAATATTAAAAACTCCAATGCAGAATAAAAGTAATAATGAATCATAATTTGTAATATTACAAATATTACTAATACGGTATAAAATCTTTTAGATCTTATTATGCTCAAGTGTTTCACTTTTGTCCATCGAGTGTTTGAAAAATTGCATTGATTTTTGCACTGAATTTCACGGTTCACTTTTGGCAACACATTGGTAGATTCACTGAAAGTTGTGATATTAAAAAATTCCAATGCAGAATAAAATTAATAATGAATTATAATTTGTAATATTACAAATACGTCACGATATGAAATCTTTTAGATCTTACGCTCAAGTAATTTCATTTTTGTCCATCGAGTGTTTCAAAAATTGCATTGATTTTTGCACTGAATTTCACGGTTCAGTTTTGGCAACACATTGGTAGATTCAGTGAAAGTTGTGATATTAAAAAATTCCAATGCACAATAAAAGTAACAATGAATTATAATTTCTAATATTACAAATATTACTAATACGGCACGGTATAAAATCTTTTAGATCTTATTATGCTCAAGTGTTTCATTTTTGTCCATTGAGCGAAAAACAGTGGTGTCGCCAGCAACCAGGTTGTCAGTGACCATTGGATTCCTGAGAATATATGAGCTCTCACGTACGTGGTCATGGCAACCAGTGAGTTGTCAACGACCATGAAAGCACGAGAAACTGGCCGCAGTGAGCAGTTGGTCGCTACGACCAATGAAGTACATTAAATCAAGTGCATGTGCCCACTAATACCTCCAAACAAGTTTATGGATCTGTTTCTAAAGCAAAGCCCGGGTAATTATTCACATAATTATTGTCAAACTATCAGAGCCGGCTCAAATATCCTGGCAGCCGATTCATGGGCTACGCCGTATAATATAAAACATTTTATCAGTCTCGTGTCTTTCATAGATTCTCTTCTTATAAACTATGTATATATATGGTTTATAAAAAGACATATACGTAATAATATACATTAATCATTAATTCCTAATTTTAGTTCTATTATTAATATTAATATTGTTGCATGGGCGCTGCTATTCTTCCATAACTTTTGTCTGTTTACACTAATAATAAGCTATTTTAAAGTAAATAATATGGCGCGGTGCAAATCAAAACACGTTCGCATATGTTAACAATAAGTTATAATATACAGAGTGTCACAATTAAATCAACCCCTGCGAAGATTTCCGAAACTATTCGTGATATGGAAAAAAAATGTTTCCAACAAAAATTAAACGGGTTAAGGGGGACGTAAATTGATGTCACTAGCTTTTAGTCAGTTTAGTTTTAGTCAGAAAGGATTTGATTTAATGGAATCGTCTACTTAGTGCAAATTTAATCATTCAATTATCGCGAAATTCATTGTCAGCTTTAATTTATTCAGTTTGTATCATTCAAGAAAATCTCATTACCAAACTCAATCAAGGTACTTGGATCAAGGCAGTCCAATCTCGGATCAATTTCTAGAACTTAGTTTCTGGTTATCTACAACAATCCGGGGATGATCAGAATATTCTATTTTGACCATCCGCTCCTCAGCAAAGATGCTCATACTAATTACGAAACGAGGTCGGAAGTGTTGACTTATTCGTTGTCCTGTTCTTGTTAAACTGCTCTCTTGGGGAGAAGGAATCAATATCCAGTTTGGATATTTATTTTAGTGATTTATGAATTTGTATCTCGTGTACTTTCACCCGTTCGTTTGTCCTCCGGCTTTTACCGCTAGAATCTACGTTCGCGAACTGCGTTATCTTGCAACATGGTACGATCGAGGAGATCCTACGTGAAGATTTATATCGAAAATATAGAATAAGCTTTTATCAGTTGAGTCACTATCTTCGAAGAAAACCGACTTTTGTTCGATATATGTGAATTTGACGAGTTATCGATTGGGTATAAGTAAACCGCCAGCAGAAAGTTATTCTATGTACTCTATGTGCGAAAATAAGTAAAAAGTGTAGAATAATATTTGTCCTTTTAAGATCACGTTTTCAAGAAAACAAGGTTTAGTTAGGAATTGGCTCGGTACACGTGTACGTTGATCAATTTTTCAATTTCATTTTCTCAGAAACGAAATATCCTACGACAAAAGTTCATTCCATATTTCTAACTTATTTTTACACGTAAAATAATCTGCTATCGACTATTCGCTCGCAGCGTTTTCGATTTCTTTCATCACGTAAAATTACTTTCTTACCGATTATATCAACCGACACACGCTGTATATTTATACTAAATATATTGTAATTTCCATACATATTTTCTGATTCGTTCCAAAGCGATACAATCACTATAGTCGACTCCCATAAAAATGCCAATGAAATTTCAAAATGTTTCGTATGATACACGCAATATGTTATATACAAGTATGGTGTTTGAGTACTTTGGTGAGTCTGTGTATACCGTAACATTTTATATCTCAAAAATTCTATTATATTTAGTTAACTCCTCATTACTGCGTTTAATTGCAAACTTATTGTCAGTGATGGTATGGTCATCACCTTGGAGCTACAGTAGGAGGGTTAATTCGAGCCCTGTAGGTTCTACTCTATTTCATATGACGTTCAATACTTGCCCACACCTTTGTAACAAAGAGTCTCTAACGAAATTTCATATAAAATTCTTTTTTATATCATGTTCTCATGGCAGTTGATCGACATAAAATGCAAACACTTTGTGTATAGAATACGTACAGTTACTGCCATTAATATTCGGACACTTTTTATAATAGAACTTTCTGAAAATTGAACGAAACGGCTTGATTCTTTTTGAGAAGCTACGTAGAAGGATAAATTTATTAGGCGGCGTGTGAGAAACATTTTGAAAAGATTGCAATTGCTCAGAACCGTGAAAGAAGCGAGGATCGAAAGAGTTATGGAAGTTTTTAATGAGTTCTACTTAAAACATGGGAAGTGCAATTTTTTTAGAAAACGTTCTCACGTTATAACTTTCGATGAGAAGAAAAGTTCTTGAAAATAAAAATTTTAGTTTGAATAGAACCCATAAAATATAAAAATAAAAACTTTCCTATAACGGGAACAGGTATTTCGTACATCAATATTAAAAGAGTTTTCAATTAGTTTGTAGCATGTACTGAATAGTATTTAATGAATGATGCTACTACTAATATTAAATAATTATTACAGCTAAATTGATATTCTGAATATGTTGTTTATTTGTCTTTGAAATGATCAGTTAGGAAGGTAAGGGCGTTACTGAATACACATATGATATTTATGTGTGTATATTATCCTACATATCATATTGTAGAATTGCTACGTATGTATCTCAGTTAATTTAAATTATAAAAAAAAGTTATTTAGGTATTATTCTTGACAAATTTCCCTTTCCGCTCAATATTTCTTACAAAACTATTAATTACTTATGGTTATCATACCTTCTATTCAATAAACATACGAACAGTATAACATTATATCGTTAAATAAAATTACTACTTGATACGTTTATTCATCCTGTGAAACCTTTTTTAATACACGTTCTAAAATAACTTATTTCCATGGAGCATTTATTATAGAAATTCTAAAATATCTGTTCCACGAGAACACTTGTCAAACAAGTTTCTAAAGGTAACATTCCTTCCCATAACAATCCCAAAGGAATAAATATATTTTTAAACGAAACATATAAGTTTGAGCAGAAATTAAAAGAAGACGGAGGACATCTGTTTATTTCGATCCCTAGAAAAGAGTGAAAATCACTTTCCGCAACCTTCTTATCTGGGTCCGTAATGAAAATTTAAACATCTTTTGAGGACTTATGCCAGTCATATGCTGAAAATTTCATCGAAATTGGTTAACTTTGCTATTATACTACAAACGATCAAACTGTAATGACAATCATTTTTCCATACGTTTTACAACATATTATATATTACATTATATTATGTACATAATTATTACAATTAAAAGCCAGAATTAATTTTGATACGTGCTGCATAACTAGTTCACAATATTATATATTATAATATATATTGTACATATACATATATCGTATATTATTATTATTATTGTATATTACATTATGATGAAATTAATCTTATGGTGATGTACGTGTTACGTAGAACGTATGGAAAAATGACTGTTATTACAATTTGATCGTTTGTACTATCATAGTAACGTTAACCAATTTCGACGAAATTTCCAGCATCTGACTGACATAATTCAAAATGTCAGATTAAAAAGTTGCAGAAGATGAACTTTATTCTTTTCATATATATGCTATATAATATATAATATTATATACATAATATCAGAAGAGAGTCGAGCAGCACTGACCAAAATTAATCCTAGCTGTTTCCATCAGATATTAGCGATTTATTTGAATAAACAAACGAATATAGCGGTTCTATGTAACATATTTCGGATTCACATTGTTCATTTCACTGTTCTTGTCGTTCTGGCACGTTAAAAGTACAGGTTGATATTCCGAGTGTCAAAAGTTATTTCCTAGAGCTGATATTTGGTTTCTTAGCAAAGTAAATGATTTTCTTCTATTATGTATACTATATATAGTCTATTAAGTGCAATTACCAGTTCTGCAATTTTTTTTATTTACCAGACGTCCAGTAGCGATCAATCAGCCGTCGACCGGTACAGATCAAATTTTTTTATCTGTAAGTTCAATTTGTCGGCAACCGAAATTAAGTTAGAAAACGTTCCATTAATCTATCCTCTGTCTTTTCCCACAAAGAAACCTCTGAAATTCCAAAGCAAAAGAAGAGAAAATGGACACAGGAGAGCGCGAATGCGGCTTTGAAGCTACTACTTCAAAATAAAATGTCTCGGAGACAGGCCTAAGGCATTCCAATGTTCCAAAAACGACGAAACGAAGGTCGATTGCACGGACCAAGATAATATTAATTATTTTCTGTGTGATATATGTAACAATAAAATTGAAATAAAAAAGTGTATTATAACATTTAAATCCTTTCTTTACAATCATTAATCATTTACACCGAACTAGCTACTAATTAAATAATTGATCGGTGCTGGACAGCAACTTTTCGTCACCACAAACTATAGCATTTTTATCCTAGCAAATTATCAATCGTTATTATTGAATTTCGCAAAAGTGATTTCTCTCCTTTTATTAAGCTTCATTTGTACTGCAAACTCATTTCTTAAATTTCGATGTTTACTCACACTGGCCCAATATATTATTAGGTTGTCCGAAAAGTTTCTTTCGTTTTACGAGGAAATAATAGACGCACAGCGTTTACTATTTTATGTTATTTTGTCAAAGTACGTACGATCCATTTTGTTCTGTTGAGATAAACAGACTTGGTTTCACGTTTATATGAAAGTGCACTGTTGTAAAAAACACGTTTGCGAAAGAAGGACACTTTTCGGACAACCTAATATAATAAAAAGACGTCGGTACTGCACGATCTTCCCTATAATATCACTTTCCGGACTGGAGACGTCTTTCGGATGTCTTTCATTTTTCGACTGTTGGTGACGGTCTTACATACTTCACACGCTATCTTATCCTATGAAAATGAAAACTATTGTTAAATAAAACAGTGAAAAGAGCGATGGATGTTATAAATAAAATGTTATAAATGCGTTTTTGCATTACATGCTTGAATAGTACGAAACCGTTATCGATCTATTGGATATAATATTGGTCGCTCGGAAAGTTTGTTCAGCTTTTTAAAGAATTTAATAAAATAATACCGAGTACCTCTCTATCGTGCAAATTGTTTTCGAGCATATCACGTTAAAAAACGTTGGCAGAAGTATCTTTAAATATACTCTTACACCGTACGTTTGTTAAATGCTGGTCGGAAGGTTCGTTGCAATTTTTAAGGAACTTGGTCGACATAAAAATCATATCGAAAAGTTCTTCGTCGAAAAACCTGAGGTTCTGGAAGGATGGAATATTCAAGTTGCGTGAAAGACGAAGAAAGGTTGTGGAACAAAATGGTACATGTAACAAAATTCAATAAACGCATATCGAATCGAAATGTAAATCGGAAGGAACTTTCCGAGCGATCTCTTGAATCTTTTCAATCGCTCCAAAAATATGCGCAAATTCAGACTATAAGTGATATTATAGAAATTATATATAATTATATGTCATGTTTAATTTATTGTCATAATTAATGTTATACATAATATTGGGTATAGAAACTTCGCAACTGCAGGTTAAATTAACAACCAATGCAGGAAATACGCAAAACTTAAGGCGAGAATTCTACATGGAATAATTACAATAATTTTATACTATAGTACATCGTCGGATCCAAAAAGAATAGGTGCCTTTATACGAGATCAGTCCGGAATGTAATGACCATCAAATAACTACGTTCCTTTGTGTTACCTGGCACAGATGGCCATTCAAGGTAACTTATGTTGCATAGGATATATGAAAGAACTCTTCTTAGGTGTGTTTCGATCTTCACCAGACCCACATGAGTGTTTCTTCTTCCCAATACTTCGTCGTGAATATCACGATAATACACCAAGCCATTCACCCATAACTCTGAGAAAGTTCCCGATTAAAAATGTCATTGCAGTCCTTCCACACCAACTCTACAGCCTCGTCCTGGCACTTTGCGACTACTTTTTGTTCCCCAAATTAAAAACTAAATTTAAGAGGTCGCCATTTCGGTTCCGTGGAAAACGTCCAAAAATCTGTGACGAAAGTTCTGCACGTGACAACCGGGGAAGATTTCAAGCGTTGCTAGGAAGAATGGCAGAGAATCGCGTGTTTCCCCAAGGAACATACTTTGAAGGAGATAACATAACTTAATAAATACTATTTTTTGAAATAATTCTCATTACCTTCCAGATAGACGTCGTACGTCAGAATAAGATTTGAAATTTCTGGAAAAGAGGAGGGAGGCAATTTGATTCTCGTAAAGAACTGATTTTTTAAAAAAATGTCTGGCACATTTTATAAGTCTTAATAAAATTTAGTGCAAATATTTATTACAAAATTAGTACACGGTATGAATAGTCATCTTAAACATATAGTAAGTATTAAAAATGGTTTTACACAATATTGATGCTTATTGATATAACGAATAATTTACTGTTTAAATCTCACGAAATATGTACTTGCACTAAATATTCTGTAGTCTCTATGTACGTACATTCTTAGATCAATTTCAAACTTTATCATGTTAGTCATGATAGTCGGTACTCGCTACAGTGCTAATGAAATTCTTAATCTGAATTTTGAATCTGGAGATGTATATAAAAGTTACAGAATTTATTTATTGGAATTATATTGGCAAAGATCACCAAAGATTAAATTAATAAGTCACAATATTTATGGAAACATATTTAACATTAATTTTGCATATAATTAACATTAATTAGCAAAATGTTACAATATATCTTTGCAATAAACATTTTGTAACTTTTACATTTTCCAATCGGTTTCAAATTTTGCTATTGTAATCGCGATAGTCGTGTTCCATTACAGTGTTAACGAAATTCCAAAAAGTTTTGTGTACTTTGCTTAATATATTCATAAAAATTTTCTCTGGCAAGTGGTAGAATAATTTCTTGAATCGCTGTATATCCGTAAAAGGTTTGTATAAATGTTTCAATAATTTTGTAAACTGCAAGTAACATAAAAAGTTTGCAGGTACTTTGTTCTGAGAGCGTTGCATGTAAATGGAATTTCAATTGTCTCATTTATCACCCATAAATCGTTTAGTCTGTTTGAAATAAAAGACTTTCGAACTGATTGTCTGGCTTGCTCATCTCTGCGAGTGTACTCGATTCAGGAAGTAGCTACAAAATGTCAACGAGCCTGCTTTATCGATAGATCTCTCCTGCCGTCAGCAACAACAAGTAGCTATCGCCTCGCAGAATAAAATCGATAGCACACAACTTCTATGGACGAATAGTGGCGCATTGGAGCTTACATAAATCAAGTAATCTCTCTTCAAAGT
Source organism: Bombus soroeensis (assembly GCA_014737365.1). Taxonomy (NCBI): domain Eukaryota; kingdom Metazoa; phylum Arthropoda; class Insecta; order Hymenoptera; family Apidae; genus Bombus; species Bombus soroeensis. Next base: position 13,926 of record JACXIL010000009.1, on the reverse strand, counting down.
GTTATATGTACACCATAAACTAACACGCATTTTATATTTATGTATATTGTGACAACTCCTTCCGTTTATTGTTAAACACTAGACAACAAGAAATGGTGTCATACTTCCTCTGAACATATGTGTACGATGCAAAGCAAGTATGAGAAGACTTTCAGAATGTTGAAGCTTTAATGACCGTCTTAATGAACGTCTTAAGACGTCTGTTGTAAATTGAACGTTATTGACCGGCGACGTGTTTGGACCTTATTAGAAGTTGATGTAATCAAAATCACCGTATGATATTTTTAGAGCCTTACATCGATAATATGTTTATTATGAAATGTACATATTCACGTTCTATTTCGTTACATTTATTTTACTTTTTACATTTTGCTTCTTTGCAAAGGGAATTTTCTGGCGCATGAGGGTATTCCAGTGAGAGACCCACCAACTTGCTAAGTTAACTAAATTACATGACTTAAACTAAATTATAAACAGAGGAAACTAAAGTAATTATAACAAGCCGCACAACAGTAACAATCAACTATACTGTAATGTACGTAACTTGGAAAAATATAGGAAAGTTGTTGAAACTGTACAAGTTTCGCTTTGTCCCTTCAACCATTCAAGGCTAATGTAACCACGAAAAGATATGCTGTAAAAAATAAAGATCTACCTACGAAGGAGAGGGACATAAGATAAAACTCGTAAACCGAAAACAGACTAATAGAAAATGCGCAGCTTTAGAAAATTTCGGCTTGTCGAATGTCACAACCCATCCAGAATAGAAATAACGGAGACTCGTGTCATTTTAAAAATGGAGCATCGCGAATTTTTGAGTGAATAAGAAATGTCCCATGAATTTTATGCAGATATTTTGTCTGATTGTCCGCCCGATATATGTGCTAGAGATTCAGGAGATGATAGTTTTTCAGAACGTAGCTGTGGTTCAGACAATGGCAAAAACCATCAAGAAGACGGAAGACTTTTCGAAAATCGCCGGCCACAGGTGTTTGTTTAGGAACTAATACACCGATTATTAAAGAAAAATTAAAATTTAAATTATAATTTAAATTATACACATCAAATTTACCTTAAACTTCTTCAGGTTAGATTATAATTGGTGAAAAATTATTTTTATAGCCACCCAAGGACCCAGTTTTGGGATCCACTTTAGACTCTGAAATAATTATACAGAACATTTTAATTGCTTTCTCCAACGTTTTAAAAATTTTACTTAAGGATGCTGTTCGCGTATTTTCATCTAATGTTTAATCTTTGAAAACATTTAGATTTATTTAATTCTTTATTAAAATCGCTAAAAACAGAAACACTTTGATTTGTTCTACTGATTCGATGTTATACTTGAAGTAGATACATCACGTTGGTTAAAGAATATATCTGATGAATGCCATTCATAGATATTCACACATAAATTGCTAATAAATATGTCAACTTTAAATAAACATATTATAGAATAAGAATATCGGATTATAAATTTTACATATACATGCATATATATATATATAATACATTTTAAGCAATAAGACACATCAACCAATTATATGTAATTTTTAATAAAATTTTGAAGATTCATAATCCAGCTAAAAATATTCTACACGTATTTTTTTTACCAAACATCATTTTCGTTCAGGAAGAGAACAGCTCTTAAAATTAGGGGTTGAGAATGTATCTTTTGAAATATCCAGGAAATATCTTCCAATGAAACATTTTCTTTTTTACAAAGATCTATATATTTCATTTTCGTAATATTATTAAACTCTAGTAGTCGGTCAAGTTAAATTATTATACAGGACCTAATTAATTAGTATGTAAATTCTACAATAAATACAACGATACGCATACAGTAACCACTGTATATTTCTAAAAGTTGCGACAATTATTTACAAGAATTTTAGAACATTGTAATTATATGTTGGCAGCTATTGAATTCTTTAGCTTAAACCTCGCTAAAAAAATTTGAGGTGTGTTAAAATTGAAAGAAGAGTGAAAGGGAACATACCTCGTCAATTTCATTGAAATCGATACACTGTGCCACAAAATGACAGCCCACTCAACATCTTTCCCGGTTTCGTAGAAGACGAAAGTTTTTGGTTTACAAGAGTTATGGAAGGTAATGCAGATGCAAGCTAAAATCGGTAAGGCAAAATAATAGCGCACTTGAAACCTTTGTGTGAATTTCACTTATACGTAATATAACTGCCGCTAGTTCCCGAGATATACAGAGTAGTATTTTTCAGACTTTGACTCGAGTTTATATCAAATTTTGCTCAGGTAGGAAATAAAAAACATAATTACAATTTCTATGAAATTTCACAGTGCGTTATGGATAGTTTGCAAAGTTTCGTGCAGATTTATATTTTTGCAAATATAATTAAAAAAGCAAGACGTCGATAGGAAATTACTTTATTTGCCAAACGCTGTGAAAAGTACTATAATTTGGATTTTTTATGTATTTTTTGCAACCGTTTATTTCGAAAGTGGTACAAGTACATCTTTGGATGTTTTGAAATTGAGAAAACGTTAAATTTACATATACTTTAGTGTTATCTTTTCATCTGCAAATAATTCATAATTAAAATTTTTAAATATTTGCCTGTTTTAATCAATTGAAATTTCATTAATTAATGATATTGCATAATTATTTATTTTGAAAGTGATGTAGATACATTTCCTGTAATCTGTAGTCGGGTTACTAATAACGAAAAACAAATGATAACGAATGTAATGCTATCCTCTCTATTAAATATAATATTGCATGTGCGGCTATGAACAAGTTGTTTAAATCCCCCTCAATAATATACTCGTAAATTATTATTACGTTTAAAGTACAGTATTACAATTATTAGTAATAATATTAATATTATTATATTAATATTAGGTTTACATTAATATTCGATTGTTATAAAAGTGTAAATTTAAGATTGAAGAATGTGTGAAGATTTTGAATACTTATTTTAAATAACTCAGAAATACTTCCTAACACAATAAACACTTTATTTCATATTGAGAAACTTAACCTATTTATTTCACACTTTAACGCGAATCTAAATTTTACAGTAAATTTTATATACTTTTGATTCTTGATCTTGATGAAAAGAGTTACGTTAAAATTGTTACGATATTACAATATTTACGCGTTACAATAATTGAAATATATATGTACGATGTGGTAAAATATGATGCGGTTATGGCGTAACATAGCTTCTGTGTGTCATGTGTATCTTGTCAAGAAACACTTGCAGATAACAACCCAAAAAGAAATAACGCACCTAATATTAATCTGCAACCATAGTGTTACAGTAAATAAGTGAATCATATTGAACTGAAATCATAGTATATTGTTTTCTCTGTTCTTATTTATAAAGAAAAGTGGATTAAAACATAAAACATAAGCATTAAACAATTAAAATTTAATAAATTGTATAATTTATAATTTTGAAAATGATACAAGTCCATTCATGATCCTGGAAAAAGATCTAATGATGGTCTAATTGATTCTTAAAAAACACTATTGTATAACGAATTTACATCTACTCAAACACATGGATAAATCAAGTAGGCTTTATCAGGATTTTTTAATCGGTGGAAACATTTCGATATCTCAAATCAAACTAAAATAGACATAAACCATTTTCAAGATAAACAGTCCATATCATGTACATTTTGTGCAATTTTTCGCTTTCAAATTTCCTATAAATGCATAAAGATCCGCAATCTGGTTATCAAATTCCAATTAATTTTGATTTTTTCGTTCCACCGTGGTGTCTGCTTACGTCAAAGTAATCTTTACCTTCAAAAATTAGAAATTGCTTTAACTCACTTTCAGTGTAAATCATACAAACATCGCTATTCTTTTGTTTACAATGAGTGCACAGGAGAGAATGTAGATAATCAGCTGAAATTGAAGTCAAACACGTACCATGCAGCAAGTAAATACATATGTATATATCTTACGCTAAGTGTAAACACAAAGCTTTGGCAGAAATGCGTACAATGTTGTAAGCTCCAATCTAGGCTGTTTAACTTTACACTTTGTACGCATAGTACCTTCGCAAAGTGCATTTCAGATTTCAAAATTGCAAGCAAAGCAATTCCGACTAATTATACTAAAAATACTACTGCTCCTTCTGATTCTATCTACTAGAAAAACATTTTTAGATCTTTTCTCGACTTAACCTTTTGAGTGCGGAGTTCTTATCATCTTGATCTACGTAATTTTTCACGAACCACGTACTCTATGAATATTCACAATACAACGTGTTAATAAGTTACAAATTTGATTCTTTACTTGCTATGCTTAATGAAATATTTTCATTTTTTTCAGGCATATATTATTTATTTAAAAACATTAATTAATTGGAAACGCCATAACGCAAAAATTACGATGTAATTATTTCGTATATGGCAATTATTTCGTGTTTCGTTGTTCAGATAGATATAAGAACAGAAATATATGTGTCCACATATGTGAAATAGAAGTAGAAAACGGTTGTGATATCATCTTCGCTCCTTAAAACAGATATGAATGAAATTCCGTTCTTGTAAGGAACCAAAGTTTACTAAAGTTTCTGTTTAAGCTATAATTTCAATATTGACTCTTATATCGCTCACAGATCATTCATTTGCGAAACATTGTTATTTTCAAAACAGTTCTAGAATCGATTTTTGTATCAGTTTTACACTAATTGAAATTTTATGTTCGGTAGAAATTGTTCGTTACATATTTTTTATTATTTAGTTTTATGCAAAGTGGCAATAAGCAGTACGATTTTGTTTTTGAAATGTCATTCTTAAAGAATCAGTCGAAATAAATAAAGTAAATAAATAGTAAATGAATAAAGTTATTTAGGACAATTTAACCGTAGTCTTATACGTATTTCTAACGGTATGAATAATTTTCAATATTCAACTGACATTAAAAACACTCTACTTAATATGGAATGGGCAAATACAGTTAAATATAGAACTGAATAGCCTGACATCGGATACAATATTTTCATGGAGAAGGCACTTTAGTTATAAAATCACATTTTTAAAAAATAGCTATTTGCAACAATCACACATTGAAATGTTGAACTCTGCACCAAAACATTCGCCATGTGCCTAGAATTCGCACATTAGCCACTTGATCCATATTTTTTTTACTAGACGTTTCATCAGATGTTGTTGCAAAAAATGTTCTTGGTGAAATAAATGCTCTAGATTTTTTACAATTGCACTATTTTATGCTGTTCTATACTTTCTCATTTTTATCGAATAATCAAGCCTCCTCTTGTACTATTTTACTATTTATTTATTCAACTATTTTATACGGTAGAACGTCGATATTATTAGGGAGACAAACAGGTTTCGATAACCAATTTTTCGAATAATCGGACTAGAGAAACAAAATTTGTAAATATGTCGTAAAACGACTGAAAATAAAACGCAATGCTAAACGTAAACTTGCACTAGCCTTAAGTTAAAGAAAGAATTAGAAAAAGCATAATATAAAAACTAAATTTATCATGCTTTGATATTGCCGTTTGGTTCGTGTCGTATTCCTCCTAAGATAAATGTTATTTTCCATTCTTTTGCCCATCTTGATTGAATATCTAGTGCACTTTTAGCTGCGCAATGCAGTGCACGACACAGAGTCCTGCCGAGTCATCATCTATGTCGTCACGTTTTTTATCCAGACTGGATGAAATAATTCCTTCATCTCTCGGATTTTTGTTATTTATCCCAAGCAATCTTGAATATCGTTTTGATCACAATTCTCAAATCCAGATAATATCGTCTGCCAAATTATGTAATTCAACATGCTCGGTTTCAGATAGGGTGACGTTGTCATCTACATCGTTGCGTAACTTATTCCAAGCTCGTCTGAGGGCAGTTGCAAATAACAGACGCCATTCTGTAACTTCTCTTGAAACTTTGAATAATTACCGACTGGATATGAGTAAACAATCAATAGGATGTTATTGTTGAGGCGAAAGTAAGTAAAAAATATAAAATAAAATTTTCCATTAGGGCTTTATTAAAAAAAAAAAAAAAAAAGTAGAGTTTAAACGTGTTTAGTTAAGACTCGATCTAATACATACACGCGTATGATAAATTTTCAAATTTACCTTTTCGCAAAAACAAAGCGTCTAGAGAAAAAATTTTATTCTGCATTTTCGACTTATTTTCACACGTAGAATGACCTCCTGTCGATTATTTAGTCCTGTATAGACCGCAATTGGTCATGTTCGAGTATACTTGATATTAGGTCGTCCGAAGAGTTTCTAAGGAAACTTTCGTTTTGTAAGGAGATGATGGATGCACAACATTTTCCGTTTTATTTTATTTTATCGAATTACGTATGATCCATTTTGTTCTATCAAAATAAAGATCACGACGGTCGACAGATTGGGTTTCATGTTTGTTAAAGATGCATCGTTGTAAAAGAGAGACACTTTTCCAACACTTTCAAATACACTTTCAAACTTGATTTTCTCGTAAACTAAGCCTCGAACGAACAAAATTTTATTCCATATTTTGTCCTTATTTTTTTCACAAGGAATCACCTCGTGCCCTGCATGTTATTCGGCCGCACCCTGTATATATGTATACGTATCTATAATACTGACAGAGTTTGGCTGTAAAATTCTGGCAAACTCTGTACAATAATAAGTTTGTGTGTCTAAAATTATATTTTTCCAGAATTTAAGTTTAGGAAATTTGTAAACATTGTTTTGATCTGGCAAAAAGTTCGACTTCTTCGCTACTTCTTTTGTGAGTACCGCAATCATATAAAACATAGGCAGTCTACAGTCTCAGAATTTCAAACTTTTGTTTCCTTCGCTGCTGTAGCTGTGCAGCGTACCGACGCGTCACAGACTCCAGAGTTTTTGCGCAGAAATAAGTTTTTAACGTTTCTTTAGAATGAATGAGAGATCTTGCAACTGAAAGGAAGCTTCGCTGCTGTGCCAAATTCCATCTGTGTATAAACCATAAATATAAGGAAAAACAGTTATGTTTCCACTCCACTTCTGACGATTACGCGTTGCAAGCATATTGGGAAGAAAAGTTTAAATCTTCAGAATGCGGAACGTTTTGAAACGAGAAAAATTAGTCGAAAATGGTGACTCGATCGAATCGAAAGTGAGAATGGAATGTTCGATCAAATTCTTGCAGAGACGAGTTTCAACTGCGTTCTAAATCATATTGCATAAATTTCTCACCGTTTCTACATTTTATAAGCCTCTGAACCACCTTTTAATATAAAATCGAAACGAGAAAATGCAAGGTGTATAGATAATCTTGGTACATGCCACGAAAGTCGAAAAAGTATAAGAATAATAATTTTTGACATTAGCCTGTTATTATAAAATTTCTGCGTGTCAAGGAACGTGACTTTTTCCAGTTTTAAAACATGTGCTAACTTATCTTTGATCCAATGTACGGTAATAGTCGCGTAATACTAGAAATAGATTTTTTTTCTTGGCGTAGACGATCATAGATTATTAAAAAAAAGTATAGAAAGTTTGAAAAAATAAAAAAGCTAACACCACACGGAGTTCCCAAGCGGTCACCCATCCAAGTACTATCCGTGCACAGTGTTTGAAACTTTCGTGATCCGACGAGAACGAGTTTTTTTTTTTCTTTTATAACGTTTATTGACAAAGAAGATAGGTATTGCATGTGTGTGTTATTCGCAATAAACAATGAATTTCGGTTGTGGGGTGGTTTAGGCAAAAGTACCGATACGTGACGGTACAGCATAGCCATACAATATTTTGTGTGTAGAAATTACATTTTTTAGCGTTTCGAATTAGATTTAAGTCGCTGTAGAGCGACGCTTATATACTATACTGCTTTTTTCTCCTATCTCTGTCCTGAAAACTATTTTTTTTTATTTATTTATTTAATTTATACTTTACGATTTGTCCAGCCGGACATTCGGTAAATTTTTCTAGCTTCATTGCTAAATAACACGTGGATGGCTACCGCCATCTTTCAGTTTGACTATTTTATTTCTTTGCAAGAAAGTTTTTGTTAGGTTATATCCTTTGTGAGGTGCTTCCTCTTCAGTCTTCTTTCCACGTTTGAGGTGTTGATCGTTTCCGCATCTAACCGGTTTGGGTGTGTTGCAATTCTATGTTTGTATTTTACCGCGTATCTGCCAACTTCCTCTTTGACCATTGGTATTCCCAGGTCATCATTTCCGTATGTCATCGTTTCTAACGTACCATGGGGAGTTTACTATTGTTCGAAGAATTTTAATTGAGTGTTTCGGAAGGTTTTTTTTAATCATTTTGTATATAAGACCTTTTTTTTCCAGGTCTATTAAGCAGGCGGCTACTCGTTGTTTTGCGTTAAGCGCCCAGCAGATGTCTGGGCGAGAACGAGTTTACTCAGCGTGGTATGAGCGTTAGCTAAAGTCGGCAGTTTCGTTATTTAATGTTAGTTTATAGAAAGATATTTAAAAAAGCGTACAAATGTGTGTGTCGATAGACGATATTTCTATACGTACATCCAGATGCGTAAACTTTTGCCTGGCTTCGTTTCCAAGAAAATGAACTGTGAAGTTTCGTCATCTAGGTAGGCGTGCACTTAAAAAATAACGAGAGTCAAATGGACGGAGCTTCATAATTGATTTTCTCAAAAACGAAGCCTTGTATTAAAAATTGCCTTGTGCAGGTAATCACGCCCTTTCGGTTTGTCCCACCAAACAGGCTCTCAAGCGCACGCGAACTGAACTAAACTGTACAGTAGATTTTTTGGAAAATAGAGCCTAATATCGAAAATTGTCACTTTACATTTTCGGCTTGGTCTTGCGTATTGACATATATCCTGTACATTGAGAACAGTTTCTTTATATTTTTATCTAAATTAGAAGAATTTGTAAAAAAAAGAGGACATGAAAAAGAAAAGACAACGACCAAAGGGTCACAGAAGAATTAGAGGGACAGATAGCTAACATAAAATTAAGCGATATAGATATTTGTGATTCTTCGAGTTTCAATCGTGTTTATATTTTTATTGGTAAGTTTTCGTGAACATAGCAGTTTTCTTCTTCAGGGAGGCTTGAAAATATTCAGTGCAACAATGTACTAATAAAAACACAATCGAAATCCGAAGAACCACAAATGTGTGTCATTCAATCAACGTGAAAGTTTCAAATTTAAAAGACAAATTAATCGTGTTGGAAGGTATGAGTGATGTCGCCATTAAAATTTTGTACCTTGAATTTTAGCAAAGAGGTCGTTACACGTCACAGCGACCGAATAGACGACATTAAAAGAGTTTCTCTCGTGATGAAGTTAGGGCAGTCACGTAATTTCCTTTCTATTCGTTCCCCGTACTTAGACCACTATTTTTCAAGCTTCGCGAGTTTGAATTTACGAATAAAATTCTTTTCAAGAAAGTCTCACCTAATTTAATAGTAAAATCCTTATTTAATTTAATCTAATTTGACTTAATCGTATGAGATTCAGCGAAGAACATAACTCAACCAATAAATAAACAAACCACGGTACATACAAAATAAATAGCTGAAACATGTTACATGATTGAATCTAAGCTAAACAACTTTTTAATGTCGTGTATGTTTTTTAATTGCTTGCAATAAATAAAAGAATAATAAACATTTATTGATTCACTTTTGTTCAATGTTGTACGAGCGAAATTATTTGTTAGCTTTCTATAAATACGAAAACGTGATTAGAGAAAGAAGATCCTGCGGCTTTCGCGGCTAGGATTGTCACATTTAAAAATGTTAGACGTGGCATTGTTTTGGTTTCAGTGAGTAAAACGCGTTTCACAGGAACAAATTCCCAACATTTCCCGGAAGTCTCAAACAGTGTGGAACGCAGCAGGATTAACCGTAACAATGCGGTTACATTTAACACTGTTAAGTGGGAAAACGTGATCGTCTATTAGTACAAAAAATATTTTAAAAACGGCTGATTAGTTGACTGTGTTTCCCATAAATGCATTGGCGATTCGAGTATAATTTTTTCATAGAATACAATATCCTTTACAATAGGTGCAGAAAATCGTCAGCATCAACGCAAGTGGAAACTTTTCTCACCATGTTTGGTGACATCTTGCGCAGAAATGTATCGATGGATTGGATGGATCCATTGATGAATGCAGTCTCGCGCACAACATTGCGTTTAAATCCTTCCAAAGCGCGTTTAAATATAATTTAAAATTGTACATTCATTGCCATTTCTTTCGTTCATTTAATTTTATGTAAATTTTCATGTCGACAAAATTTGAGAAACTGATTGATCGGATAATATAAGAATTATTTAAATTAAATTGCGAAGCCGGTTATTTGAGCGGACCAGGTGAGATTAGTGTCAATACAGTACACAACACCTTTTGAATATCTCTGGACTCTCGCAAAACCAAACGAATGATCGATGACGAATGATTGCTCGACGTTTATAGCTAGAATGCCCAATATGTGTGATAATTCGATAGCATGAAAGCAATTTATCCCTTGTCCACAAACTTGGAGCTCGATTTTCCCGAAAACGATATTTTTGATTTATTTTTTCAACATAGAGTCGCTTGCTTGTATCATCTCTCCGATTGTATTATAATTACTCGAATATCTTGCATAAGCATCCGCGAACAGTATGACAGTACTCGACTGCATACGAGATGGTCCTCGAATCGGTCGCCACGATATTTAAAATTGATGCAACATTTGAACGGAAAAAATGTTTCCGATAAAAGTTTATTGATATCGAACGAAGAATTTTCCTACGTAAAAGTACTCGTACTATCATTTTTTCAGTAGAAACAAGAGTGTTTTTGTGTTTTTTGAAGTACATTAGTATTTAAAGCACATATTAGCATTTATAGCACCACAAATTCAGTGATGTGGTAACAGTCACTCGGGAACAACGCTGATTCACTCCACAAATTGAAATGCAAAAAAGCATGACAATTCCAGACACTATTTTCCAAACTATATCGTGAAATTTATGATTTGTATTATCTCCGTGTAGTAGATAAATTCTCGAAAATAAATTCTATGGTTTCTGAAACGAATATTAATCGCACATGTGTCTGTGAATCCTATTACGTGAAAGCGAAGTTAATCGGTCGGGTTTCTGTCTGATTCTGTAATAATTTAATTTGCTTCTGAATATTCACTTACGACTTCATCGTCGATCCGTGATATCGGCGTTTGCAAAACAAACGAACGTACCACTTTTTTATTGAATGCAGACATGCAAATTTATTAAAATAAATACAACTCTATACCGTAGAAGGTGAGATGCAATTTAGGTATATATTATGATTAGTCTGATGTTACAAGCATACGTGATTATAGAAATTCATTTGTTTGCTGGTTGTTGGCGTTATGATTTAGAATTACGTATGTATTAGATATGTAATGATATATGTATGTTACCATATCATTGAATTCGTCTCTTTTTACATTGAGAATATGACGAGAGAAATAGATGACGCTTTTTAAAAAATACAAAATGAGTTCTATTTTCTCATAAAAACGTGATAGTTTTGAAAGTACTCCTCGCACGAGTAAATTTTTCATTTCATGTGAATTTTTGCTCGAAATACTTTTTTATTGAGCTACAGAATCAGCTCAAGCGCCCTATATATCTATACACAGTATAACAACGGTACAAGCTTTTTTATTTATTTCTTTTAAAATAATCTCCAATAGATTTAATACAGCGTTCATAGTGCACGGTACAATCATATAAAAAACTTCGAAAATGATTCTCGTTTAATTATGTACGTTTGATTTCTTCGTAACATTTCATCGAATACGCCACTTCATTTTGAAAACTTCATTTTGGAAGAGAAGTTATTTAGAGCGCATTCAAGAAAATGAAGATCATGAGAGTAATTCGTAAATCAAGAATTTCATTCTAAGTTACTGACTTGCGTGAAAATGTAACTTTACGATATAATCAGGACGTACTCTCGCAAAGAGTGTAGTGTTGGAGTAGCCCAGGAATAAAAAAGATGATGAAACTTTGCGTCCGAGTAAAGTAAACAAATAAAGTCATCCATAATAAAACTCTATCCTTCTTTGGTAACATAATTCTGTCTGAAGGTGTGAATCTCGCGTTATCAGAAATTTAGAATTTTAATTAACAAAAATCCTATTATTTTATTGTGTTCGATAGATTGCATAAAAAATATTTTTGGAGAATTACCTTTCCCTCCCACGACTACCCACAAAATTCTTTTGCTAGACGTGTAAAAATATACAAAAAGAGGATGCAAATGTTAAAATATTCATTTTTATTAATAAAAGCTGCTATGCTGTAGTAATTGAATTCAATATTAATATATATATATAAAAATAATTTTCATGTAAATAAATTTAAAATAGATATGAATTATTCAAGTAAATCTGGCGTAATAAAAGTTTATTAAAGAAAACTGCTAAAATCGACTTCAAATTTGATAATAATCGTTTTTATTTATTTATTTTATACAAAGTCATTTACAGATATGGAAAGTAGGTATCCAGAGGTATTTCAGCATGTATAATAAAACAAAATATTTTTAGGTGGAAACGAGAAGAAAGGGTAACTCGAAAACGATGAATTTTTCAATTTTTTTTTAACACCGTTTACCAACCATTACCGAATATTGCGATATTCACATTCATAGGAATTATGACACTAATGGGAAATAGGATTATATTACAGATGGCATACTTTACTTGTACACAGAGTTTCATAGTTTTCTTTTTTTTGCCTTGTCAGCAACAAATAAGCAAGAATTTTATCTCGAATGTTAAAAAACTGCCATTTATTAGGAAATTAAGAATGATGATGACGTAAGGTAGTTTATCGCTATTTTTCATAAAATAGTATATTCTGCATTTATTGTTATAAAAAGTTTCTTGTATTTTTCCAAGTAATAAAAATTGCTTTATAACTTAATTGATTATGAAATTAGAGGTATGATATTTTTTTATTTTTAGGATCAAATTACTAAATCCAAATTCTCAAGATTTTGTCTTATTCCCTTATGATTTCCAATCATTTATTTCAATTTGTTTAATATGCATGAAAGCATCTGTATGGCCTTTTAGAGAAAAATGTTTATTAGATATAGATAGTTAGAAATAATGCCAGAAAGAAAATAATTACGAGAGATAAAATAGCAATGTTCAGATTACAATCATTTTGAAGGAAATAAATGAAATTCTAACTGTTTTCTCGTACTTGAAAGAGTCATTTATAACACTTCAACCATTAAGATATAATATAGGACATCAATTATACTTGATTCAACTATTTCCTGCAACGGTCACTGATTTACCAATGCTTGCAGATATTACGTAAATTCTTTCTCAATAAATTCACGTTCTCCTTTTGCTATGGCTTCGTTCCTCTTTAAATGTTTGATATCGTGATAGGTAGATCATATTATTTACCTATCTTTCTGTAGAAATAGGAATTATGCGAATTGTTTCCAAGAAACGTTTATGTAATAATTATTTAAAATATATTCATTTTACAATATTCGCAATAAACTACTTTCTTTATTTATTCGAATAATTTATAATATAATACTATTAATTTATCAACTAGCCAGCTTACCAAAGAGCAATAAACTTGCTGAAAATTGAAAAAGGTTAATTACAAAAGTGTAACGATATAAAAACATCACGACAATTAGATAATAAAGCTTGAAAATATATGCAATATTTAATATAGTTTGTATATTTTTACTTTGTTCATTTCCGATATTGTATAACATGAATGAATATTTATCCAAACAAATTTTTATACGAATAAATTTTTATTCACATAATATTTTTATACGAATATTTATTCGTATACGAATAACATTTTATTCGAGTAAATCCTTTTATATTTATGTATAACATGAATGAATATTTATCCAAACAAATTTTTATACGAATAAATTTTTATTCACATAATATTT
>JACXIL010000008.1:0-137608 GCA_014737365.1 Bombus soroeensis | reverse complement strand
CTTACATCTAACACCTTCTCATAATTATTGACTGTTTACTCAGTCGCGTATCTTTTCTCTTCGCACTACTAATAGGGTTTTTCGCCGATAGAATGAGTAAATAAATTTATATAAACTAAACGTATGCCCCCTTTCTTCGATACTACAACTGTTAATTGTTTAGTAAACTGTTTCGTTGAGTATCGAGAGTATTTGCTGGTCACTTACATCTAACACCTTCTCATAATTATTGACTGTTTACTCAGTCGCGTATCTTTTCTCTTCGCACTACTAATAGGATTTTTCGCCGATAGAATGAGTAAATAAATAAATAAATAAATGAATATTCTCACGTTTCACGAACCTTCACGGACGTTCAAAGATTCGCGAAAATCTGGGGATGGACCATCGAAAACGTGAACGTTAAGACGCTCTCCAACCGAGTGGCAAGTTTCTGTGGTCGAGGCCAACGATGCCACCAATCAAAGTGTAAGAGAAGCTAGAAACTCGTCAACATTGTATACTGGTATACGCCTGCTGCATCCTATGAATCGCCTGCATTCATTGCTCCGACACCTTCCTTCGTCTCGGCTAGCAGAGAAAACGCGGTCTACACTCTCGGCTTAATTACTCTGCTTTTTATCGTTTTTTCTTTTCCTCCTTTCTTTCTTCCGTCCCTGGCATCTTCTCCTTTTGTTTCTCCGTTGAGGAAGGAACCTTCCGCGACAGAATACGCGACGCGTAATTACAGGCCACCGTGGAGACACGTTTCCCGCTGGTGAACTCTGCCGTTTCAATTTCGACGTTTAAAGCCGATAGACGATCGCGTCGTTTCCTTTTGCTTTGTTCACTTTTACGGTGCTTCGTGGAAAATATCAAGTTCGAGTGGATGGTTGTAGCTATAGCTAGTTGGAAGTTGATTTAATAGGCAGACTTTTGTCGTCACTTGGACTTGATACGTTATCAGCTCGTTCTGTGAACGATTATTATGCACTTTGAATGTGCAGTTTAAAGCTACTTGTAAGTGTAATTACGTTTTGAGTGTAGTTTTAGAGGAAAGCAAATTGATTTAATTGCAGCTGGTTTGTTAAATTAAGCTCGAAGCGAGGTGGTTTTTTAAGTATAAAATTTCATTGAGAGGATTAGAAACTTTCCAAATGGTTTAACTATATCGCATTTCTTGCAAGAATTTTGTACATTCTCCTTTTTCTACTTTTCCCTATTTTTGCCAAGTACAAGCGAAAAGAACATTTGAAAAAGTATTATAGTATCTTTAGGCAAAACTAAAGACTCTCCATGTTTAGCCCCGAATTTTCCTATTCCCCCGGTGCGCGTTTTCCATGTTATCGGCGGAAAGCTGAATCGTAGCTTATTTCGAGCGAAAGAAAATTCAGTTTCATTCTTCTTTGCTCGCGGTGGAAAGTTTCTCAGTGGAAATATTCTCTTCTCGATATTTCCAGACTTTCCATCTTTATTTACGATTCAATTGAGAAGTTTCGCAGCCACGTTAAATTGCAATCGATTTCGGCGGATAAATTATACTAACTTCACGCAACTTCATCGTCGAGTAACAAGTGTATCCCCTGAATTATTCAGCTACAACGAGCGAAGCAATTTATGTTGTGGAAATGGATCGTTGGAGAACCTACGATCGATCGATTTCTGGTCTTCCTCCCATCTATCGACTTTCCTATCCAAAATTTCGATAACGAAGAGCGCATTTTGCATTCCCAGCCACCGATATCTTCTCAACGATCTGCGAACTGTACAAAATGCACCTGACAGTGGAGTATATCATCGTAAAACTATTATGAATCATTGATAGCGCACACGAATGATCGATGCGACCTTAGATAATTGAAATAAAATGAAGAAAGATGTATTTAGCACGATCAATGGATAGCTGCGACACCGATTGTCGATGAAATTTTTCTACAATGTCGTGTCATTTTTCCATCCTTGTCAAATGAATTTCTTCCTGTGGAAATGGCGCTTCGTGGATCGACGGAAATAAAAGGAATTTCCTGGAATCATCTGCGTTTGCTTTTCACTGGGAATGGCCCGGACGTGGACTACAATGGGCCGTTTTCTCACCGACTCGCGAGAAATCGTTCGTCCTTTGTTGGCAAAAAGGGAAGATAGTTCCAAGAGGCGTCTTATTGTTTCTCGTTTACTGTGCACAACGTTCCTGGCTCCAGATTATCTCCAGCATCGCCTTCCTTTCCTCTGATATCCTAAACTTGATCCAGAGAAACGTTTCGTTGTTCAACCGACTGGAAAATTGCGAGCAAACCCGAAAACCAAGCATCGATCGTCTTGGGCCTGTGTTCTCGGATCCGGACGACTGAATCAGGCGTCCAAAGCATTTGGTTTCTGGATTTCTCAGCGTATTTACAGAATTTCGATATTACTAGAAGCGTGAATCAACTTGGAAGGCTCTTAGAAGAAGGCTGTAGTTGCAGATTCCAGTGGATGCAGCGGATTGCACTGTGACAATGTGTTACTATTTACGTTTAACGTTTACTGTTGTTACGTGGGCTGACTGTCTACGTAGACCAGGCCACACACCGCGGGAGAGATAGGAACCAGATGCTTACGGTTCCTGGCTGCACACCCTCGATAACCTCAAGGACCTATCATAAATCTTGGCATTTTCCCACCTAAGGTCCTTCAGACCAAAAACAATCATATTCTATTTCCAACGTTATTTACATTTTTGTCCACT
Source organism: Bombus soroeensis (assembly GCA_014737365.1). Classification (NCBI taxonomy): domain Eukaryota; kingdom Metazoa; phylum Arthropoda; class Insecta; order Hymenoptera; family Apidae; genus Bombus; species Bombus soroeensis. The sequence goes on along the minus strand of JACXIL010000008.1, from coordinate 134,904 downwards.
ACGGGAAGATACGGCAAAGTTGGTTTTCCTCACGTTCGGTAAGCAATTTTCTCTGGAGGGCGGTTAAGACCCTTCTTAGTCCACCAATCTTCTTATAACCAATCGGAAGCAATGTCTATTACCCTCACTTTGCTAGCAAAAGTATCCTTAACAAATCTCGTGCACGAGGCACACCCATCACTGGTTTTCCTCCGCCACGATATCGTCCCTGAACGTCGCTTATTCTACGTCCTTAGTTTTCCGGACAGAGATAGGAAGAAAGAAAACGATATAGTACATAAGCACCGCCTTACAGCGACTTCGATCCAATCCGAAACGCTGAAAGAAAAGAATTCCTACGCACAAAATATTGTACGACTATGATGTACCGTCACGTATCGGTACTTTTGCCTAATCCACCCCACGACCTAAATTCAACGTTTATTATGAATATCATGCTCGTGTAATTACTTATCTTCTTGGCCAATAAAAAATTCTACGTTCTTAGAATAGCGAATCTTAGTCGCGATACTTGTTCTACAATATCTCGAAGATTAAAAACATTCTTCGAATCTTCGTCATCCACACTTACGTCGCGTTCTCGACTTTGTATATCAATCGATACTTGTACTTTAACAGTTTATATCTCTCTAGTAAATAAGTTGTTTGAATAAACTTTAATTTATATCTGTTAATCCAGTGTAGAATTATTTCAACTATTTCTATTATCGTAAAAGAAATAGGGGATCGATCGGTTCGTGTCGATTATACAATCGTGACGAGAATTTACGTTGACGTGATATCTCGCGAACGATCGAAACAATTGTGTTGCAAGTACCGGACGCGTAGACAATTGAACTTTAAAAGCAACGAAATGAAATCTATGAAGTTTGCAGTGGAAACGATCGAAAGCTAGTGCTCTCTACTTGTTGGGAGCAATGAAATGCGTACTAATACACTTCGTATGTTCTTCAGACTTAATTCAACTTCATCCAATTACCACGTTTTCCGGCTAATGCAGCACGCAGCGCAAGATACGCGATTCTTCTGAAATGTGTAAAAAGCGCAAAAATTCGTGGATGAATAGGTCGATTGGAAAAATAAATCGTTCTATCTTCGAGTTGTATTCGTCTCCTGCCAGAAACACCGTACGTGCAATGATTTAGTCTGGTTTCAGAAGGTTGTCTTGGGAATCGAGCGATCTTAAGTAATTGGAATTTCCATGCAATAATATTAAAAGGAATCCAATGAAAGGCTGAGCTTGATCGAGCGAGCAAACGTCGTACAATAACGAAATCCAATGTACTTTTCTATCAGTTTCAGCCATTATCGTGATGAATAACCAATGCTCGTTTCTCTGTTGCACGATGTTCGTCTGGCAAGTCAAAAATCCTTTACAGTTTCAGGCTTCGGTCGATTCAACCATTTCATGCTAAATTACTTTTAATTTTGAGGAAAGTAAACTGAAACAAATCTACTTGGAATCTAAAGAAATTTATAATCATTTCGCAAGACTAATAAACACGATGTTTATTTCTTTTTGTCTTTCCATCAGATCGATGTAAAATGTGATTTTCGTTCGGTAAAAAGGTGACATGAAATCGTGCGTTTTTCGTGACTTTTAAATATTCCCTTAAAAGCTTCGACGACTTTTATATAAATCTTCTTTTCTACGTTTTTGCTCCGAGGTAATAAAGGGAAGCTGCTCTTTTTTTACGTTTATTCGTTGGAACAGGCTCACAGGCAGTCGAGTAATATCGCTGTCATTGAAAAATTACCTGAAAAGTTACAAGAACGAGGGCAGATTTTTCTCTTTTTCGCAATTTTTGCATCAGCCTTCTGAAACTGAGAAATTGGGACGCAGTGTTGTAGTTATCGCGCAAAAACCAGGTTTTCATCGAATAAATAAACATACGCAGTCGAACGAATGCGATTCTCACGAGCTACGATAACACCCTTCGAAGCGTAAAATCGATGAAATTTCTCTAACGAATGTAATTATCCTTAAACGATTGTTAAATAATTATCCAGCTTAGTGGATCGTGTGTAAATTATCGAGACGTCGAAAAACAAGTATGTAAGTTAACATGGGCCAGTGAGGAAACATCGATCACAGTACAGGAGTGTATATAATCAGGCATAATTACGGTAATCCATTCTGTATCGATCACTATTAATCGACGAACCTAATTGCATATAATTGCACCGTTGCGTCCGCCATCTATCTGTATTATGCTAATATGTCGCGGTCGTGCTTCGCTTCATTCACAGTTTCGAATTAGTCGCTATCATTACCAGCGCTGCCCATTAACGTTCGTAAACCATGTAACGCGTTAACCATGAAAAATCGTCTTTTAACGATAAATACACATTATCGACAGAAATTGTGAGTCTTCGGCGAAGAATTACAAATTTTGGCGAAATATTACATTTTCCACGAAATGTTACGACACCGCATCGAGAAACACGATATTTCACCTTAAGAATTCTTGTTTCAACGGTGAGTAAATATTAGTGGGAAAATACGCACGATTCCTTATGAAACATTGCAAATTTCACAAACATTTAGCGGAGAAGCGATTTGACGAAAAATTACGTACGTATGGCGAGTACAAAAATTGAGAGTCGTCCTGTTTTTTAAATGAAATTCGAGGTTGAGGGATTTTTATTAAAAGCAAAAATGTAGTCTAAATAAAAACTTGGAACTGGCATGCGTGAGAATCGACGAAATAAAAAATCGCCCCCCTTTTGCCAAAAACTGTCGAAGGCATAGAGGACGTTAAAAAATTTACATATTCCGCTGTGTGGAATATAAAACAAACGAAACGCTATCCTCTTCCGTCGTTCCTGCACTCTCACAGTTTACTCCGGAAAGAATGTTAATTCGTTAAAACGTGATCGCCCTGTACGTAACCAGCCAGCCGTTTAATTTGACCCGACATGATTAATCTCAACAAAGAACGACATCACCCGCAAACTAAATACGTTCTTTCCCAGAAGCTTCTGCGAATAATCACGAGAAATTGTTGGAATAACCGTGAAAAGAAAGGAGCAGGACGACTAAAAATCTAATTAGACAATAAGAGTTCCCGGTTGCGAGATCGTTTCGCCAGACAAAGCCGATAAAGAATATCTCTTCCTTAATGAGTTCAGATGCACATCTTATTATGTTTATCACTGAACGTACACTGCCACGTGGAAGTATTCAAACACTCCTAAGAATATTTTATATATATATATATATATATATATATATATATATTGTAATATCGTGGACCAGAGTTCTGGGGGTGTAGCGCAGATTGTAAATAAGCGGTTGCTGAGATGCGAATAATAAACAAGCGGTTGCTGAGATGCGAATAATAAACAAGCGGTTGCTGAGATGCGAATAATAAACAAGCGGTTGCTGAGATGCGAATAATAAACAAGCGGTTGCTGAGTATGTGCGTAGTGAGGCCAAGACAAAAGACAAGAAGATGCTAGGGGACGATAAACGAATTGACAGCGGAACGAGTTGAGAGGCCAAAGAATGCAAATCGTGTTGTTAGCGTTGTTGAAAGAGGGTTGAGCTTGCGTTGACGAGAGTTGTTAATTAGTTACTTAGTTGTTTCTTAATTGTAATACGTCGTTGCGATTAGTTTATGTTAAATAACCATTGTTCCCCTGTCTAATTACCATCTGTTTAATCCTTTCATCGTTAATAAACTAATTATAATAATTCACGATACAACAATATTATACAAAACATTTTGAAATTTCAAGGCCACTGTAACGAAACACGACTATTGCGGTTACATTGACAAAATTTGACAAGAATCTGAAAATGTATGTAAAAGTCACGAGCTATTTGTTGAAAGCATAGATTCGCAAAGAACATAGTGCTGGGACAGTCAATTATCACTAACAAATAATTATTCGCTACCAACTATTCGCTATATTAATAAGCCACAATATGTAGCAAGACTATCTTTAGCGCTAATTAATATGTTTAAGACTACTATGCATATACTAACTTTCCAGTGAGCGTATATTTGCAACAAGTGTCTCGCAACTTTTACATACATCTCCAAATTGGTTCCAAATGTTTGCCTTTCAATTGAATTGCGGATATTTTCGCGAATTTATATTTCTGAGAATATAATCGAAGAAGTGGAACCTCGGTAGAAAATTGTTTCATCTGGCAAATATTATAAAAAGCACCATACTTTGGACACTTTATGTACCTTTTCCTGTTGTACGAATTCCGTGCAATTTTCCATTTTCAAATTTCCTATATAAATGCATAAAAATCCACAGTTTGCTCATTACAGTGGTAACGAACGAAGAGTTTCGTATAACGTAGATATATAACGCATTCGTGAAAAATTTCATTGATAAATGCTCGAATATTTTTATGAGCCACCGTGTGTGACAAACGTTTTAACGATTCTCATTGTCACGTCACGGCCGACGCGATAATCGTTTGCCAGATCGAGTTCCTGTTGCTTTCCTTTCGCTGGAATTCGAGCTGCACGCTTGGAATATCACGGAACCATAAAAGGTTCAACGACGTTTAGCGAGGGAATGAAATCTTTGGCAAATGCGCCTGATAAAAGCAGATTCTACGTTAAACACTTGACTACATATATTTCCTTCTGTCTCGCGTCTTTTCTTAACACGAATCCGCTGTCTCTTGTTTTGCGTTTTGCATTCGTCGAACAGAAAAATTCTGCTTAGAGCAGTGGATTCTCTCGAATCGCGTGCATCTTCGATATTGGGCTTCCAAAAAGTTCCTTTCGTTTCATAAGGTGGTAATAAATTTCTGTTTTATATTGTTTTACTTCTATTTTTATTATTATATTCCAGCATGATTCAATAAACTGATATAAAACAAGAAACATTGTGCGTCTATTATTATTTCCTTATAAAACGGAAGAAACTTTTCGAACAACCTAATACCAATCGATTTAAATATTTATATTTCGAAGAGATAGATCAAACAATATAACACAGAATAACTAAATACAAATTACACAAAATCGAATAGGTAAAATTTCTTTCTATTTAAAGTTCATCACGCAGGTTGCCAGTAACGACCGTATAAGTAGGAACAGGCGCAACGAACCAGACATTCTTAAGTAGATCCAGTCAATGGCCAGACACCGAGAGAGTATACAAATTCTCCTGCGATCAAAACAAAATTATAATCTACGACGACCGCTTCCTCCTCGCGAATCCAAGTCCAATCGCTTGTCCGACCACTTATTTACCGTTCTAACTGCATAATAGAAAGCGTCACGACTGAAAATAATTAGCTTGTACGTTAGAAGAACGTAAAAGGACAGAGGGAAAATTAGGAAAATAATAATTCTTTTCTAGAACCTACGCTTGTTGCGTTGTTACGTAAATAATTTAGTTAGTAAAAAGAATAATTTTTTTCATAAGATTCCAAATAGTTTCTCGTCTTTGCTTAAAAGCCTGTTTGAATTATGTCACTTTCGAGATACACGTTCAGCGTGCATTATATTCCACCAATATTTTTTCTATATTTGCGGACACGTTCTTCTTTCCGTCGATTGACGCGGTATACTTCTCGCGTTGATTTCTAGAGACGATGACAAAGTTGAATAAAATTTCACGGCTCGTCCGAGGATCGTCATTGAGAAAGAAACTGAACGACCGGAATAAAAACACAGCTGCTGGACGATAACCTCTTCGCACGGTATGAAAATTAGCTCTCTGGCTTCTGACTGGTAGAATAAGCGATGACAATTGTCGTTTACGGTAATTAGATTCGCCTGGAAGACGAGTTACCAATGTAATCGAGATCAGAAGCGACGTATAGTTCATTCGTCGAAGACGATGATGTAACGCGAAGTCGTACGATAGTTAGGACAAGTTCTCCGCATACTATTAGCAAACAGTTCGTACAAATACAAGTTCGACTATGTTAATCATAGACTGACTATAGCTTGTATCTACCTTGTCAATTTTGTGATAACATTTGCTATATTTCGTTTCGCTCGGTTGCATTAATTAAAAATTATATAGAAGCTTTATTTCTACTCGAAATTATACCATTCTTTAATTCAATAATTCTACCATTGATAATTCCACGATTAATAATTCTACGTAAAATAGTTATAGAAAATGCAATTAAAGAATTATATAGAAACATTCCTACCTAAAATCAACCTTTTTAATCATAAATTACAATCTTTTATCAAATATTTCTACTGTTAATAGTTCTACGTGCGATAAAACAACCGTAGAGAAAAGAAAAAGTTTCGTCTTAGAAATTACAGGTCATTAAGACCTGTCTTCAGGTTCTTTCTTTAGTTTCACCTATTTATTCCTTTCATCAGCTTGAGTAGGTGATAACGCTACTTCGTCGCAGAATAATTATAAAAGATCCACTGAAACGACAGCCTACGAACACACGGCGTCCCAGTTTGCACGGCGATAAATTAGGACCTGGTCGAGGAAAGGCAGATAATTCGACAAAGGAAAGATGAAGAAAGAAAAAGATATATCAGCAAGGAAAAAAGGAGAATCGGCTGGCAGATAAATCTGCGAAACGAATTGGTGCAACTGGCAGGAGGATCGGAAGGCCGAGTTCTCAAGTCGTCTAAAACCGGTCCGCGTTAATTTATCGTCGGTCCCCGAGGATCGTATTGCGATCACGTATGCGTTTATTCACTTACTGCCAGCGAGCGTAAAACGATCAGATAATCCGCAGTTATGAAATCTCGCCTCGGCCTTCCATTATTAGTTTAGAAAACGCGACGAACGAGATATCCAGATTACGATTTTTCAACTCCCATCGCTTGCAAAGTCACACTTTTACTCCCAGCTGAATTCTCGTGCAAATTTCAAAAATTCAGCTCTTCCTGCCAATAGCCTTTGCTTGTCAGAAGTAAAGAAAAGATCGGAGAATGTACAACTCAACGAATGTACTAGCTTCAGTATAATAAGTTCGTTCACAACTTGATACTTATTCAAACACATTGTATGATACTTTTTTCGAATTGACAAGGAAAAGGCCAAGTATCTTAGCATTTTACTGACCGCTAGCGGTTCAACAATATACGCACGTCCGACCAGCGGCTCAGGCGCAGATTTTCCCTGGCGCCGGCTCTGTTTCGGTTTACACTCTGCAATACCATTCTTTTTGTTGATCGCGAACGCTACGTTTTTCAAATTGGTATAAAACTGCGGGAGCTTACAAAGCAACGCAACTGAGCAAGGTACCTTAGTATTAAATAACAAATTACTGCTCAAATAATGAGAAAGAACAAAAAACCGATTAATCGGCTATCGGGTAAAGTGGCAGTATTCGATAAAATGAGAAAGCTGAGCGTGTTCGTTTTAATGAAAAATATTTTGATCGAATAAATGTTCGTCGAACGAAGAAAAAAAATAGAACAGTACAAATATTTTAGTTCTTTTTCTTATAGAAAATTCCCAATTGTCCAACTATTTTGCAGAAACTGTACTGTAATTGCGTTAATGTACGCAAGGTAGGTTAGATTCCCATCGTTAAGCCGCAGGATCAAGATAACGACAAGAAGATCGGACAAAGTTGACTGAAGGACTAATTAGACGAGGGATAGAAGCAACACGTCTACTATCGGCGTCAAATCTACCCGTACACTCGCATTATCCACATCCTGGACGGTGTTGAGCCGTGATATGCTCGAGCATTGTGCTGGTAAACCACATGTCACCCTTGGTGGCTAACTATCGATCAAACGTGTACACCGTACACGATACGTCAGCTTTCGGGCTTCCACTTTGACTGGATACACCTTCTTCTTGCAAGGAAATCGATTTTCCCTCGGAACCGTGCAATACTACAAAATTATTCATACGTGTTCGTGATAGAAATATTTATATCCTGGTAGACATTAAAATAGGAATTTTCGTCATGCTCTGTGAAATAAGAAACATTCAGGCAAACTTTTAACAATCTTTCTAGTTAAACGAAGAAAATTCGAAGCTTTTGTAAGTTAAACGAAGCAAACGTTTTCAATTTATTTTTTCACGTAGAACCGATCTCCCTTAGATTCTACTAGCGAGACAAGTGTTTGTACAGCTACAGAAGCTGCAGGAAAAGAAGCCATAGGTGTCGAAAACGTGGCCTGATCCAATTCGCTGGTAAAACAAAGAGAGAGAGAGCCCAGAAGCGATTCTTTCACGCGACGAATTCGCGCAAGCGAATGAATAATACCATGGCAGAAAGTTGCGAACAAAAACCTCGCGAAAAAAAAAAGAAAATAGTCGTTTCACGGTGTAGCGAAGAAAGAGAAAGAGATTTGAAACGTACGATTGTAGACACTAACGCGGCGTAAAGGCTGTTTTCAATGAACGAGCCGAACGAGAAGCATTGACGAAAATAGACGAGGAACTGTCGTATTTGAAGTAACGCGATATTTTATACAGCAAACTGGTATATCTCATATACTGAAATATATTATTTTATACAGGCTGACACTGAAATATGTTATTTAATATAATCGTGATATATTACTTTATACGCAGTGACACTGAGATACATGTACATTTTAGCATTTTATTTTCAAAACAGAACAAGAAGCGTGGAAATACATAAATAAATATAGAAGAAGAAGAGAGGGTGTAGATGAAGAAATAAGCGAAGAAGAGTGGAAAAATCACTTTATGGAAATCTTAGAAGGAACATTTTATTTCAGGCTTGTTAGCAATTTTTGTTTCCATAAACAATTTTTCTCTTTTCGTGCTTCGTACTATTAACACAGTTGCGACAGATACAACGATGGAGCGAATACATCAACGTAGACGTAATTCGGACAATTTTGAATAAAACACAAAAAGAAAATACACGTGTCATAGGAAACATACTCTTGCGCGTACATGGAATACTAAAACCGACCATGTACGTTGTGTATGTAGAGGAAAAAGTTCTTCAGAAAGATGCTTCCTACATATTTCACGGGTGTAGGAATCGGCCAGGCGGCAACTATTCGACAACTTCGCGAACATTAATATCTATCGCTCATATACACAAGCAATTGTGTGATAAAAAATACAAGGTTTAGAGATTAGTAGAAACATTATTTATCGATAGAATCGAGATAAATCGTGAGCGTACCGTTTTAAAACGGTAAATAAAACTCGGGAAATAATGGCGGTGCGCGTTTGCGAGATGCACGAGTCCACGAGGGATCGTATGTATTAAAAATATCTACTTTGTCGTTGAAAACTTTGTTACTGCGATACACTCGCTTTCAACTTGCACTGAAGTCCATAGTTCAGGGACGAAGCGACGTGCAATCGATTGAAAACATAATACGCAACGGTACATTGTTGCACCTGACGATACATCGTTGTCGATTCGAGATCTCACGATGATCAACCCTGTAGCAATGAACGATTATGTTCTTGGCTGATTTATGTTCCACAGATACCAGACTTCCTTGTTGCAAAAGTGATTTATATGGACGAGTGTCTTGGTTTATTTAGAAAATACGCATTCGTTGCTCGAGAAAGATTTTTTCCTTCTTATTGGAAGCTACTTTCTTAGTCCTGTAACATTATGGAAGAGGATTCGCGTGTCTCTTCTTTTTATAATTTTAGATTATTTGTAATTTATCTGTCGTCGTAGAAATTCTGTGACTCGTAAAGAAATATTCTCTAATTCTAAAATGTGAAATATACTTGCAAAATTTTGAAGATTGCGAATAGAACATCTGTTTCTTTTCAAGTCACGATGAAATATCGAATCGAGCAACTACTTTGTTATTGAAGGATTGGAAATGTCTGTGGAGCTGAATTTCACGTAAATTTAGAAGAAAGTAAACGACGCTCGAGGACTGCAGACGGAAAAATTTCTACAAAAGGCTGGATTAATATTTATGACGACCTTAAAACGCGAGAAGAAGCGGCTCTCTCTGTTAACCGTTTGTCGTCGACAGCGTGTTTCGACACATTCAATAAATACAAAAGTCCTTGCCGTACAAGATTTACATGGCGTCTCCCTTTGACATGGAAATCCCCAGACGATATACCCACGTAAGGGAACCATCACGTGCTTCCGTCACAAGTACCAAATCAATTTTGCACGTGTGCATTCCCAAAAGATTACCTGGAATTCATATTTCAAGCTTGGTGGTACATTTTGACAATTGAAATTTTCAATAACTACGAGCAATTATTCAGCTTACGATAAATATTACTATTAACCGGATGTTGCATTATTTCGACGATGAAAACTTGCCTAGTGTCGTCATTCAGACACGTTTTATCTTAATATTGTTTAATATATTAATAATTGTACGTAAAAAAATACCGAAATGTGGGAGAAAGACTGAACAAAGCAGAAGAATATTAGGCAATTGAAAACGTACCAAAGTTAAGATACTGAGATTAGAAAGACAAAAGAAAAAAATACAAAAATACTGGCGAATGAAAAATCACGACAGAGAAGAGAAATATTTCAACGTTCTCAAAAACTGAGAATTTTAAAATATTTGGATGGATGTTGGAAAAAAGAAAATCCAGGCCAGATTTAATATTTCTACGCTCGAGTAATTAAATATACTTGGGAATCAGATTAGAAATAAATCCATCAAAGACACGGTACTCTAAAGTAAACTTCCGTGTCTCAGTGGACAGACCGGTGTCCTAAATCATTAAACGACAGTTTCAACGTGGCCACCATTAAAACGTAAAACGCTTTCCTAGTGGAAACTAGATGAACGTCAGTTGGTTGAGCATTAGAAAGACTAACAGTATTTCGTTCTTTGGTCAACGCATGGTTAAAACCCTACCAGCTTTTCATATTCATTCGTCTGTTCCTTTATATAGAGCTATTCTCGCGTAGAATGCAGCACGCCTTAGCGAAACATACGCAAATATCTCACGGAAGCTGAGTGTATCATGCTGAGATGCAAGTTATAGTTTCGATGCTTGGCAACTGAAAATACTAATAACTCAAAGTTGTTTAACTAGAATGTACGGCGATTATATGTTCCCGTATGTTGAGAAGTGGGAACTAAAAATATTCTTTGAATATTATTGAACATTCGACGCAGCCATTTCTGATATTTCCCATAATTCGAGATTCTACGATATAAAAATTAAATGTCAAGTACTGAAAAAGTTGACTGGAATTGATTTACCTTCGAACCTTCAACGATTACAAAGTTATAAATTTGTTGAAATTAAAAAGTTACAGACTGCTATGTTTACGTGGGTCGTTTGGCAATTGTTCGTAGCGTACTACAGGGGCAAAATATTTTTTTATATCGTACGAAAACGCAAGTGAAGATAAATTGAAGCACGTGCGATGGTGAGTTTGAAGGTAAAAAAAGAGATCGACGAAAATAATGTTTTTTTATTATAAAATTCCTTGCACTATGAAAACTAACACTTGCACTTTGATCTATTTCTGTCTGTATAATCAGAGTAACGATATAAACTGGAATTAATATAATTCGAATAAAGAGATACATTTTGGTCATTGGGCAACGTGATCAGAAAATAGGCAATGAAAATAACGTCCCGATATAATTGATATCTACGTATTCGATATATATTCCATTTGCATAATTCAATTTTTAAAGGGAAGGTGCGAGGAGAACTCCTTCAAACAGAAGATCAATCACGAAACATGACCTAAATCTATCATTCGAGAAGAGATTCCATGCCTCTATCCTGCTTCAATAGCTAGTACGTACGAAGAAATAAAAAAAAAATCCATTCAATTACCAACCAATATCTAGAATTTCATCTTGGGAAATCACAGAGACCTCGCTGCGCAATATATTCGAAAGATGGACAGAAAACCGAGCAGGAAATTAAAAGGAATTCCCTAGAATACGAGAATAAGTAACTAGACTAACTATATTTACTTAACCTATCGATGAAAAACAAACAGCGGTGATTTGTAAAAATTATTACTAGTTAATATCGACCAATTGTCATTAAATTAATGCTAATTTGACGAATATTATAATATTAGATATTAATAACAAACCAATATTCATTGTATTAATATTACAATGTTAATTACTATCTAATATGAAATAATAGCGATTTACGATCGATCAAAATACGAATAATCATTGGCGAACGATCGTTTCACGAGAAACTAAGCTCTTCGTGCCAAATACGAGTAAGTTTGAAGTGGTTGTCGAACATATTGACAGACAATTCCGATGTGTTGCATGCTCGATGCAGTCGCATTAACACGAATCAAACAGAAATACCACTAACAGGCGAGAAAACAGGTGACGAGAAAAATACTCGAACAATTTTCAGCGATAGCAGAACACGTGTTGAGAATTCTGCGTATCTTCGAGGCTAAATCGATTGAAAGTTACTGGACAACTTATGTTACGAGCTGGGATCACCGTGCAGGAAGAGAATGGAAAACTAAGATTTATTATAATTCCCTGACAACCCTGAAATTTATGGTAATTGTGTATTTTCCATTTTTACGACTTTCAGTTGGAGTTAGGTTCAAAGATTGTTTACTAATTTAAGAGTCACGATAATACGCTTCACGCGTATCGTTTTTGGCTTCGAAAGTGTTACGTACAATTCCCATTTGGGTATATCGGTTATATATTTTTGTTCAGGGAAAATACAGAATTCGCATAACATTTCGTCGAAAGTATAAGAATAATCTCTGTGGTAAGGTTCGAGAAAATTTTGTTCTCAAGTATGAAAAATATTCCAAAACAACATAATCGAAAGAAAATTCCTAAATCTGATCAGAAACTTAGAAAAACTATTCCTGGAGCTGTCGAAAAATCTTAGAAAAACATTATTTCCCATTCAGCCTACAAATTTCGGTTAAAACCTCCAACGATCGTTCGAAATCAACGCAAAATAGTTTGTCATAAAATTTTCCCCGACTCCAAGGTGAGAACAACGCAATAAAGCATTCTCAAATGCCATGAAAATTCCAGAAAAAATCCTGAAATTTACAGGACGAACCTCTTACACTATATTTTTATCAAAAAATATTCAATCATTGGAACAAATTGAGCTTTTTCCAGAGTTCCGGTAGAAGAAGCTCGAGCAAATTTCCAAGTAACAGAGAACTGGATGATTGACAAATGGAGTGAACGGGCAGACGCAGCCTTTAGCTGTGGTTACGTAACGAATCGATTACTAACAAGAGTCACGAACTCGCATTTTTTTCTAATTCGACGATCCATCGAAATTCAACGAGCTTATGTAATTCACGATTTCGTGTCTCCAGCCATCATCTCCTGCGACACATGGTGAAAGAAATCGCATCCAGTTTCATTAACATATTACCTGTCACGTGAATTTTATATACCGTTACACAGGATGTTACCGAACTGGTAAGCCAAAATGGAAGCGAATCTACATGGAAAAGTAAGTGGAAAATGTAGAAGACCTTTTCTTCGTTCGGAGTATGATTTTTTTTTTTTTTTTAGAAAATCGAGCTTGAAGATTCGCGGAGTATGCTCAAACTTGGTTAATCCCGGACTGAACAAAAGAAACTTATCGACAGGGGGTTGTTCTACATGTGAAAATGGGTCAAAAATGTAGAATGAAATTTTGTTACAAGACGCTTAATTTTCCAGAGAAATGAATGTAAAAATGTATCAGGCTGGTGCACTGGAGCAATTTTATTTTCTTGAGAACGACGCCTTAAATGGAAAAATTCCAGTTTAACCTAATCCGCAATTAGCCAAATTTATCTAATCTATGTAGGTGATTGACATGTTTCTATGAATTTGTATAGTCGTCAAAATTCTACCCGGTATGGTTGTCTCGTTAATACAGAAATTCGTAAATATTCGCATAATTTTGGCCCGTAATATCGCCTGTTGTTTTAATGCTAATCGGCCGTGGTTTACATAGAAAATTAATGCAACAGTAATTCTGGATCAACTGATTAATTTATCGCAAATAATGGTTCTAGGCAAATATATTTGTGCTGCATTGTATTAATTATAATATACAATATTATTAGATTAATTATAGTACACGAATGTTCTATTCCTGACTCGTCTTTTGATTAAAAAACATCAATCACGATTTGTTTAATAACCAACTTAACAAATTAGAAGGAAAGAACGAACTGATGTTTCAATTATTTAATGAGTTTCCAAAGTAAAGATAGAATAATATAAATTTGAAGAAAATTGCAGAAAAATGAAAACTGCCAGAGAAATATATGTTTGCAGGCGAGGGAACCGGAAACGCTGATAACGAGGGAAAGTTATCGAAAGGACTTCGTCTGCGAGAATACAACACATCCTCTTCGTAACTTCAAACAATCTCGCACAAGCTTCTCGCAATAGCAGAGTCTTGCTATGGCAAACGAGTCTAACAAATGAACAGGGTTAATGGCAATTAATTATTCTCACTTTGTTTCAAATGTTATTATACACAGTGGGAGAACTAAACGAATATTAGGTTTGTAGAAGAGCAGAGAGATTAACAGAGGAAGATAAACTTTGGTTTGCTTTGCTTTTGATGCTACGTATTTGATTCCTCACGACAAAGTTAATTAAAATAGAGATTCTAATATGAAATAGTATTACTAATTCGAATTAAATGTAAGCTTTTCTGACGCAGAGGTTTTCTAATATGGAAATTTTGATGAAATAAATATTATGAAATAATATTAAATTTTCAGCATGAAAATGTTTCTAATAAAGCGTCTCTAGCACGAAGGTATTTTTAACATGAACATTGCGATATATCAAATATACAAAATTGTTAGAAAGATACTTTTCATGAAAAATTTGCATCGTAGAGAAATTTTTAATAGGAAATTTGTAATATATAAAAGTATGAAATTATGACAGACTATTGCAATACGGAAATATTCCAAATGTGAAATTATTACGAATTATTGCAATGTAGAGATATTCCAAATGTCAGATTATTACAAATTATTGCAATACAGATACATCCTTCGCTGTATTTCTAGAGAAAAATTTTCAACACGAGAAGTATTTTTATTGAAAAATTTACAACTTAAAGACATTTCTAATGCAAACTTTACGAAAGAAAAATACCTCCAGTACAAAGTTTACGACAAGGTATAGAAATACCTCTAATGTGGAGATCGTAGCGTAGAAATATTTATAATGTAAAACCTCTAATGTATATAGAAATATCATTAATCTAGAATTTTTAAGAAAAACTGAATTATACGTTGCCTTCTGAATACTATCTGATCTCAACGATGTGATTCGACAGAATATTATAAAAAATATCCACTTACCGAACAAAGCTATAATTAATTAGTTATCCACACTTTGTTTCGGACGCTATTATTAACGTTAAAAGAACGGAAACAGAACAAGTATTATATTCGCACTAGACAAAAGAAACTAATGTTTACCTTGTCATCGCTCTTTACATATTTCCATTATTCAGTATACTCCGTATAGGTACTTCCGGTTTTCTTTCAAGTTCAAATAATTATGTAGCAGTTCTTGTTGAAGTTTTGCGATTACGTGACACACAGCATTGATATCATTATTCTAATCTAACTTACATTATGCATACATCAGCTGTTCATAAGTATTTCGACATTTTTATCGATTTATAGTAACGAAATTTGAATTTAACCAAAACGAATAGGAATTAACGATGAATTAATAATTTACGGTAGCATTTACAAGCTTTTTTATTTTAGGTAGCTTTCAATTCACGATTAATTTATAATTGCATGGTCTTTATAATTTCTCTACTAATATATTTTACTTTTATGATTATTTGCTTTATAATTTGTGATTAAGTAGACTTTACTTTTAAGTAGAAATTGTCGAAATACTTATGAGCGAAAGAGTATTTTTAACAATTTTAAATCTTAATAAAAAAGCACGCACGCGAGACACTTGTTGGTGTAAATGTACAGCTAAATTATATAAATTATATACGATACGTACTACAAAACCATATCGACACAAACACCGCTTTAAATTATAAATTAAAATGTTCTTTGTTGATGATCAGAAGCGTTAGCATAGATAATAATTTCTCGTATAAATTTGTATAAACTCTGTATAAATTTGTAGAAAAAAACGCGATTCTTTATTTCTCATCTTATTATAAATCTTAATTATTTTTAGAAGGTCTACAATTGATTTAGGTAGAGTTTAATTGAACATAATTTTCTTGCAGCATAATAATTACAAATACAATCACGGAGATATGTAATATCATGGATAATTTGCTTGAGGAAATTGAAATATATTGAACAAATATTAAAGATACTGGAATGTTTGTTTTCCTGAGAAAGAGCAAATAGTCCAATGAAAGTAGATCGTTTTGCTTATAATTCAGCAATTTATATATTTTATGTTATACATTTTAATGTGATTTTGCTGAAAATATTTCCTAATTTTTGTTATACAGCTGATTAAGAATCCTGATTTACGATAGATGAACTTTTGTAAATTTCAAAATTACACGTTACAAAAATATTTGCTATAGTATCGTTTACTTTTTACACATTTACATAGGATTTTGCAAGAAAATTTGGTTCATGCAAACATTTTTGTTATATCGCTGTATTTGACATATCTGTAACGTCGAAATTGCCTTTTTCTATACTTAACGATAACGTCTCTATAATGTGCGATATTTGACATTTGTAAAGATACGATAAGTGACAAACCGTGGGAAAGTTACGCAACCGCGTATGAATTATTATTCCTCGTCGCTTTCGTGTAAAAAATCGCGTAGCATATGCAACTTGTTCCCTTTTCCTCGTATTTACCATCCGTTGGTGAAAAGTACGACGTTTCATGCTTGTTGTGATCGAACGAGGCCGAGGCTAAGAAAACTACACGATGGAGAGCAAAAACTAGGAAATACAGTGGATCACGAAAATGTTCCAACAGCTAGAGAAACCTTTCATCAATATACAACAGCGGACAAAAGAAAATGTATAAAATATAAAGTATAAAAAGATAGTATAACTTTACGGAGCAATTAAAAGTAAATGAGAAATTAAATATAAATTAAATTGAATTAAAATAAAATAAAAATGATATAAAATACACATTTATATAGAGTAAAAAATTTGTAGTGCAAATAAGATTCGTAATTACATCAATTTTAAACTTTCTTTTATGCCACTGTACCATGTGTGTTATTCATTTGCCATTAGCACAATAATAAGACAGGACTATCACGATTATGTTAGTGAAATTTGAGACCAATCATGATAGCGGTATCGTATTATAGTGCTGGTAATGCAATTTCAAACTGTTTTGTACAACACACATAATATATTCATAAAAATGTTCTGTAGTCACTATTCAAATATATATGTGAGTCACTTAGAATGAATTTCTCATTATTTTGTAAGAAGAGTATGCAACTATAATCATTCCAGATTTAAAATAAACTTTGACAAACATTATAGGAATATTAAACAGATTCCGTGATGAAGCCAAAGACTTACTTGGTAACAAAGGTACCAAAAAAACTTGACCAAAGTGTAAACTCTATTGCAAGATAATTTATACTAATTTATACCAATCTTTTTTACTAAATATATATTTACGATAATGTCCAGTAACTTCTACGTGTATATATTTATACGTATATATGTATGTATGTATATATATATATATATATATATATATATATATATAGTATATACATTTACAGATTGATTTCAAATTAATTTGGAATAAAATTCTCCTTGTAAAAGCTGTTACTAAACCGTATTTCACAAGATGCGGTCTTTAACACATATATTACATGTTGGAGACTTTCAAATTCGTTTCAAATTACTACGTGTTATACTGGTAAACAGACTTTGTTTTGATAATACAGTTCGCTTCGATCAAAACCAAAACATTAGACGTTGCGTTTAATCTTTCGCGAAGAATAACATAAGCTACGAGTTTAGTACGTCGAACGAGCCATTCAAAAAAAAAGTGTCTCGCGTGCGTCCTGTTCAAAATCAAATACGAAAATAAAGACGAAATTTCCATACTCACATGATCTGCAGTTTCTCCCTTAATTAGACGTGCGTCGTGTGTCAACGCACACTGCAATATAAATAGGACACGCTACACTCACACACGCACTAACGCACAAAAACACGTCGAGATCGCGATTCGAATCACCACTAGATAAAGAAATAAGGTTAGAACGCGAGAAAATCCCAACTCGAGCGATGAACGACACGATTCACTTATGCATAATCGAGACACTCAAAGTTCATATGCGAATTGACTATTCTCTGTTTACTACAATACGATCCACGACTTGTTTTCACGAAAATCTTGTTGATAGGCCTTGTCTCTTTTATGGAATCATAAATAATCTGTAAATATGAAAGTTAAACGAATTTCGGTTATTGGCAAACAACTTCATCGTTACATACTTTCCGGAAGTTGAAAGTATGTCATAAAATCGAATCTTTTACGTTAATCGATAATGTCATTTTCAAATCGATTTATGCGTTGCACAGTTCATAGGAGTCGAACGTAACTTATTAATGGCGAATTTTTATTACTAATCGATAATACCACATTTTTATATCGAACTGTATATTGTACGATTCATACAAATTTAATTTATCTTACAAAATTTTCCTATCCAATGTGCTATACATTGTTCGATAACATTTACTTCCTTCCTGTAGATTAACAGTGAAATACGAAGCTTTATATCGACATGTCAATAAAGATGTCTTCTGTAACGACATATACACCGGTTCATGTTGAAAAAGAGAAACGCGAGAACCTCTTGGCGCAAGGAATTCAAAAACAGTGAATGAAAATACACAATGGAGAAACTCTACGGTTCACGATTCGCAAAACAAACAAAACTCGACATATGAACTTGCTTGTGAGAAAAAATAACCAAATTCTTCATACGTAGAACTGAACATTTTCGCGACAATTGCAATACATACTACATAATAAAGAAATAGAAAATTTCACGTTCACAAGGAGCATACAACTCGCAGATTAATTACTGTAAAGAAACAAGGAAACTCTCTAATCAAAGAATGAATGAAAACACACGAAGAACTTTCAGTTTCCACGATTTACGAAAAACTGCGCGAGCTAATGGACCAATCTAATCTGATAGTCTCGATTGATATAGAGATCGAACGAGAGATATTAAAAGATATTGTACGACTCACGTATGAATTCGAATCGTCTCGATTATAGCTGGACACGCGCAGCGAGTAATTTTTCGAGCGCAGGACGTGGCATGAGCGCACAACGAGCGCATCTACCGGCACTGAATACGACTGGCTGACTGACTGACTGACTAACCGTCGAGAGGCCGCCGTGTAGCACGAGAAAGGAAGAAGAGTTGAAGAGTGAGGAGAAGAGACGACGCGTATCGCCGGGCTGATTTTTCGTCGTTTCTTGGTGAGATGCGCGGATAACCGCCGACAGATGAATGAAAGCAAAGCACGTTCTTCGAGGCGCGTGCTTTTCGCGCGAATTCACCCACCGCCGAACACAAGCACGACGAACACACAATTCAGACGACGAGCAGCCAGAGCTGCCAGGCACGAAAACTACCCGCGCTGCGGCGCTGCCTGGCTCACTCGGCCCTGCCCGATCTCGGCCGACCTCACACGAAGCCGCACGAGCCCGAACGTCGCGAGTCGAACGCCGGGAGTCGAACGCTTTCAATTTATCGGGCGCGCTTCATCTTAACCCCTTCGAATATTTCTTTTCCTTTTTGTAGTGATGTTTGAAAGGTTTGTTAATTGTTTCTCCTTGTGCGTATTGCGTGTGAGTGATGAAAGAATGAAGTGGGGAAAATGATAAGATAATGATTATGGAATGATTTGATGAATAGATTACTGGATAGGAGAATATCTTTTTTTAACTATTTTGCAGTGGTTGATTAATTGTTTTTGTGTGCTATCTAGTATGCAAGTGATGGAAGAGTGCAGTAAAAAAAGTGACAAGGTAAGATTATGGTTTGATTTGGTAAATAAATTGTGGGATAGAAGAATATATCTTTTTATTTTTTTTTTTGCAGTGTTTGGTTGATTTCGTTAACCGTTTCTGCGCACTGTGTGGTGCGCAAGTGATGGAAAAATGTAGTAGAGAGAGAGAGAGATAGATAGAGAGAGAGAGAAAGAGAGAGAGAGAAGAGTCGAGTAGAGAAAGTGGGAAGTGTAACAAGGTAAGATTCTTTCTCTTTTTATAGGAATATTTATTTTGTTTAATTAATTGTTTCTACATGTTCTCTGGAGTGGAGAGAGTGAAAAGTAGAACTATGCGGTAATTAGATAAATAGATAGTTGGAATCAGAATTCAATTGCTAACGTTATTGTAATATAACTGATTGAGGTGATATACAATTAAATATGAAAATATTTGAA
Organism: Bombus soroeensis; assembly: GCA_014737365.1. Lineage (NCBI taxonomy): Eukaryota > Metazoa > Arthropoda > Insecta > Hymenoptera > Apidae > Bombus > Bombus soroeensis. The sequence goes on along the minus strand of JACXIL010000008.1, from coordinate 114,590 downwards.
CATTTATTGTAATGAAAGTTCGTGCTATTAAAATTTCAAAAGGTTCCGTATAATTTTCGTGAGCTATTGTATGTAACGAACGAGATTGGTTTGGTCTTATGTGGTTGTATGTATAGAATAGAAATACCGTAACGGGTAATAGTAGGTTAGGTGTTAGTCGAGTAATTGATGGATAATTGAGTGGTTCAGGTGGTAAGTAGTACAGGTCAATCGTGAGAACATTATTAGAATTATAATATACTGAACCTTTCAACAAGTTGATATTGCATTAATATTGTTTGCAATTATAGCAAATGAGTGAAAGATATTGGTATTGTAAATGAATCATTTTATCTTATTATTTTATCGTTTGTCATAATAGACAGATAGTATTTAAGTAGGTTGGAGGATAATATTAACATTATGAATGAATTATTTTATCTTCATTCATTAGTACGTACAAATCATTGTCAACCAATGTTTGTTATTATTAAAAGTGCAAGGATACATGGAATGAAAAAATATATAATTATTCAAAATAAAGGGCATGTTACAATCTACAATTATAATTTAGTAAGTGAAATAAATTCTCATTTAGATTTCACTTCTTTATAAAAATCTGCATAAACATCTCCATTTAATTATTACATAAAATTCAAAGTATATTTTTTATCAAAATATTTTTAATGGTTCTACCAATATAGACAGAAATATAATGATGAAAGTAGCGTAAAATAATATCGTAATAAAATGTTGAAATAGTACTTCCATAAATATAAATTACAGTATAATATACGTATATTTCCTCCAATATTTCCAATCTTTCAGTTCCTCTAAAATTTAAAAATAAAAAACACATTATTTCTCTTCCACATTTATTACTTTATTGCTAAATAAATTCGTGCTCCCTATTTTATATTCCATTCATTTGATTCTCTAAAGAAAACGGTAGGATAATATAGTTTCTTTTTAATAAACGATATTTCCTCTGATTTTCGACTCTTCGGTTTTCACTTAATTCACTTTTCCTAGCAGAAACTTGTGGAATAAAATTTCTTGATTTATCGAGGTTCGTTCTTCAGGTTCATCAATCATTTCGTTTTTACATTCTTTAATTTTATATATTTCTTCGAGAAAACTTATTTTACATAAAAAATATTCTGAAGATAGAGAATAGTCTCTTCTGTTATCAAAGTGGCGAGATATTGTAAATCGTATCAGATCAAAATATCACGGTGTAAAAATAATCCTGTGCGTTTCGATGAACTATTATTTTTTTATTCTTCGCGAAGTTCAGGATTATTTGCTACGTACACGCGAACAGTTGGAGGGGAATGTTGCGAAAATACTTTAAGGTCTTCTCATTCGTTCATCTGTGCAGCAAATGGAAAAAAAACAGAGAAGAGACAACGAGACAACAGAGGAGAAATAACGAATAATGTCATTGGCCGTTCGATATTTTCCATTTTATTCAATCCATCAGCGACGACCAAAAAATACGTCTATATTTCCTTGCTCTAGAAACACGAAGAACACATAGAAACCCACCTTTTCCGGGTAGAAAGAAAACTGACACAAGGAAATAATGTTTCTGCGTTATGAATTTTTCTTTTGTTAAATGTTTCCTCTAATAACATTGTTCAGTATTATTGAGAACTGTATTTTAGAAGCGTATCTTACGTATATTAAAATTAACAAATCTAGATTTGAATAGCAGACATTGGATACGAATTTAGTTAATTTTATTGAATATTAGATATCTGGTATTCCCTAATGCATTAATTTAAATGAGATACAAATATAAGAATTCAGCGATAAGATTCACGAATCCTAAATTTAAAGATTTAAGTGATTTTTGTTATTTAAAAAGGATTGTTATTTTATATTATATATTTTTCTATATAAAATGGCAAAAACTAAAGAGCGAGAGGTGGGAATTGATTTGGAACCATCGAGATATTTCTTGAACTCCACAAAGCAACACTTTATCCAATAAATTTTCTATTTGTAACGTAATATATTGTAACTTTCTCTGGAAGAATCGGAGAATCTTTCTCGTACTACCGGTCCCATCGAAAGAAAATAGCCTTCGTTTTCATTTTCGTAACCCAGCGAGTTATTTCTAGAGTGTAGTCCACCTATTGACACGAAAAATATCACAAATTTCTCAGTTCTCGCGCGAGTTTCTGTTGCAACAAAAAAGAAAAAAAAAAAAACAAACTAGACTTTTACTCGGATAATTTAATTCTCTCATAGAATTGGACTACGGTGTAACGATGTAGTCGAACGATTATTTTCACACAAAATATTAAATGCATTGTTCAGCACATAAAACAATTTTTTCGTCAAAAAACACGTGGATATTCGGAGATCACCAGAATAAAAGAAAAGTAAGGCGAAAAGAATTTGTGTTTCAAAATACGATTCGCGAAATTTGACGATTTCTTTTTATTTCATTTTTGAACCGAGAAAAATCGAATATTTTTGGCACTGGATAAACGCAACATAAAAATACACACCAATGGAATAATATTAAATTCATTTTTTTATCCCGAAAAATATTTGCATTCGAATTTTGTCTTAACTCTATTTGTGGTTTGTTCTACATATGTTTGAATGATTTGTTTGAATAGTTTCGCCAGAAAAATGTTGCAAACCAGAAGCGAATACTGAACAGCAGGAAACGAGATAAAGTGATTGAGGTTTGCTCTTGAGGATATGCAAACATGTGTACTCACTGTCTATAGATTTAGTAATATCTCGTAACTCATTATTAGTAATTATTGATCCATAAGAAATTACTTTGCGTACCAAATATTTAAGTACTGTTACTACGATCATAATAATTCTAGTACGAAATTTGTGCTAGATGTTACAATTATTAACCTGAAATTTCCAATATAGAAATATTTATTGCCTAAACTTTGCAGTGTAACGTAAAGTTGCAATGTAAATATCTCATAAATATCAACATAAAATTATTGATTTGTAGGAATGTTTTTAGCAGACAATATTTACTAGAAAATAAATAAAATTCAATTATTCATGCAATAATATAAATTATACAACAAACTCTTTCAGATTTTCTTGCCACCATTTTCTCTCGCATAACGCAATGCTAATTTCGATGATGTAATATTGTAGGGAATATTCTGGAGCTGATATACTCCTAATAAACATGTTCCACATCCTGTAGCCATTGATTATGTCGTGTATCATTAATGTTTTTTGACGTCCGTCTTCATCTAACGGGGACAGCGGTCGATGTATAATGAGATACACGTGATTCTAACGCCTCGAGCTTTCCTCGCGATCCAATAATTGACGTTGTACATTTATCGTTCGATACACGATCATTCCTTCGATAGAAAGACATCGCTAGACGCGTAACCAATAACGAGAGATCGGACACGCGACTTGGAGAAAGAAACATTCTCAAGAAGATGCTCGTTCGATTAATTTTACAAAATGTGGAAGAGAATTATAATTTCATTTTATTGTTACGTCAACTCTTTCCGGTTGACGCCCAGGTATTTCCCGGTATCGTGATATCGAGGAAATCCATGCCTCTAGAAATTACGACTAGTCAGAGTTAAGTAATTGTTAGATAAAGTTATCGATTATAGAATAATTCCGTGAATCAAAACTCGTTAATTACATTTCCAAATATAAAGATGATAGTTGCTGGCGTTTGTTATTAATTTTGAAGCCTACGAACGATTCAAAATTTATTACGTGTGGTTTAGAAATGCGTGGGAACGTAGACAAAATTCGCAGAATTGAATATTGTGTTTTATTGAAATTTTGTATCAAACGGAAGCATAAAACGTAACTGTCTGAAAATATAAAAAAAGATCGATTATCGGCTTTTTATTTTCTTTCAAAACATAGATAAAAAATTGCAGATAGAAGGAGAGGTTTCCGGGAAGGTGTTCCATTTCGATGAAAATTCGCATGTCTCGCGGGCAAACGAAAAAATCTGCTCGGAGGATGCAGAACTCTCGCCAGGGAAACTTCGACGAATCGAAAGTTGCTAGCAGCTCTTTCCAAAGAAAAGGTTCGAATACTTTTCTGCAAGTTGGAAGCAGGGCTTTTCCCCCGATGTTCTCGCGATTTGTTCCCCCTTTGGCCCTGTGTTCGTGCCAATCGTATGCGATTTCCTCTTTCAATCTTTCCTGTCGATCAAACAGACAATTTATTCCTTAAAAGCTTTCGACGATCTTCGAGTATTAACTTCTCCCCTCTTTTTATTATTGAATTAAATTTGACATGAAAAGAGGCGGTATATACAGTGGTTCACGGACGTGATGAGATATAGGTTTGTTGTCGATCACAGAGATTAGAATTTCCGATGCCAACGAGGATCGTCGAGTCATTAGATCGATCAGCTGCAATTGAAAATTTATAGTTGTTTCCTCCAACGTGCTGGACCATCCATAAAGGAAACTTGTTATTCTAGATCACGTAATTAATTGATCGTAATTTACTACGACTCTTAACGTTCTTGCCAAATTTGGAATATCTCTTCAGGGTATGTTGACTCGTTGGTAATTGGAATTAAATGTAATTGGATCTAACGGAAGAAAATTAGAAACTTATTGTAAAATATTAGTCCTGATGAATATTGGAGAATAGAATCTATTGCTGTGAAACTAGAAAATGAGAGTTGAAATTGCAAAAGTAAGATCGCTCAAAAGCGACATAGAAAAGGATTTGGTGGATTTGAAGATTCACTCGGCGATGGAAGATGAGCTTAATAATTTACGACGGCTCGTTGCTACTGGTCGTGTTGCGTTTGCAAATATTTCAGCGCACTGGCGCCTACGTTTCATCGTCAAAATTGTTTAATTAACGTTACTAGTTTCAACGTAGACAGCTGTGCGATGAATTGCATTCCTCGTCAGTACGTAACAGACGCGTTGTGCAATTAAACGTGCACGTTCTATCACGAAACATTTCCCGATTTTTACATTAACATGTTAGAAACTTGGATATAATGAAAGAAATTCAAGACTTGGGTGTAACTTTCACTGGATAAAACGAGTATTTGAATTAAATCGAGAGGTTCGCTTGTTAAAATGCATATGTTTCATTTTATTTTATTTTTCAGTTCACGTCGGTTATTCCAAATTATCATAGTGTTTAAATCGTAATTTCCTCTTGGCTTTGAATTTTTCCTGCTATTTAAATTTAAACGAACCATACTTTAAAAACAATATTTTGTGATAACTCGTGGCATCAGGAATATTTCAAATATCCTTGAAATTTCTTTTCAAGCCCGTTTCATTCCATCTTTGCATTTTACAAACTTTTTGTCACGAAGTAATGATTCTACCGGTAATTTCCGATAAGATCATCTCGAAGTAGAATATGCAAAATTTCTTATATCGTTATTTACAGATTGTCGCGTTGCTCGTAACCTCAGAATGTTTCAGCCTTGCGTAACGAGTCTTTCAACAAGTCGATTTTATTAATACGATGAGCTTAGCAAAATTCCTCGTAAAATTGCATAAAAATCCGTAACATATTACGAACGTCTTTATAATGGGACAAGTGATATGATAGATAGATAGAAGATAAATATTTGGCTAATGAGAAATTAAAGGAGTGGAATCTACAAAGGACTGGAATTAGTATGCCTGCGAGCAAATGCCTGGATGAAGTGCACCGCGTAAGTATGGAAATTTATCACAGAAGAGGCATTATCATAGTGATTAGTGGGCACGTTCAAGCACCGTGACGATAGTTGCGAGGAACAGGAGTCACGCTGATAAATTCGGCGTCACGCACCCAAGAATGTGGCCGTTACGCATGGCGAATACGTATTTGAAAACATGTCACGTAATTCTCTCTCTTCTGTACGTTTTTATCATTTTTTATGGTCGATCGACTCCTTAATATCTCTCGAATACACGTCACGCAACATACTTTAGCTCACAGAACAATTCGATCATTAAGCTGCGGATTTTTATGCATTTATGGAAAATTTATAAATAATAATTTATTGAATGAGAATAATATTCTGTCTGTCTAAAAAGGTCTAAAGGGAAACTGTTAGTTTATGCGGAAATAAACGAGAGTATGAGATGTGAATATTTAAAGCATATTTTAAGTATCCTCTTAATATAATCTTGTTTTGGGACGCATATTGACCGAAGAAACCAAAACCAACATTAAACACGTTTAACGTTTAATACTGTTTACACAGTAATTTAAGCCGTAATTTAACAGATTTATTTGAGCCATCATTTACAAAGGATAATATAGAAAGAAAGTAAACGTTATTTAAAAGCGGAAAGATCAATCTTTTGTTATTAAATGAAATTTTCAAAAAAGAACTCCATAGTAACTCGATGAATTCTTCGCAAATCGTTGGAAGTATTTCAGTCGGTTCAAATAAAAGTTGAATCAGAAGTTAATGTAATCCAAACACGTTGGCACGATTAACGGTACCCTGCGTGGGTTCTAAGAATTTATTCGGACGCATATTTTATTTGAAATCGAATGGCAATCGGTGCTTCTGGATCTCGTCTGTATCATCCGAAACACTCGTCATTCATATTAAAGAGCTCAAGTTCACTCACCTTCGTCGTTCAAGTAGTTCGTTCACTCCCATAACTTTTTATAGTCACAAGAAGAAAAATGGTACGATTAAATTTGCACGTTAATACGTAAGAAAATCAATCCTTTCTATCAGCAATCCATTTACAACACGCGTCTTTTATTAATAACATAGAGAAAATAGTATTCTGGTGTCTTGAAAACTTCAACATTTCCATTTCACCATTCGACATTCACAATATCAGCGCCATTCAGCCGTATACTCGACCAAAAATTCTCCCCTCAGCATCGCCCTAATTAAATCGTTTAAAACCAGAAATGATTCCGACACGCGACTAACGTTCCTTCGTTATAACACCTACTTCGTTAATTTACGATATAATTAACAATTTAAAATCTTCTGTAGATCCTAAAGCTATTAAAACCGCCACGTGTCGTGTTATTCTTTTCACTCGAAGCGTGGACGCGTTTATCGAATCGCGAGACAGTATAATTACGGTGTGACGTTACGTGTACACACGAGGCAACAGCTGTTGAACACACACGCAACAATCACGAAACTGTCTGCAAGCAAGGGAGAGTCACGAACGGTCCGGTTTAGATAAAACTTTAGACCGCACTATTTTTAGCTGTCTAGAAGCTTTCAAGAAGATCGGAGACGGGTCGTTAGCGACCTTTTCGTTCTTACTGCAAGAAAAAATGATACGTAGTCGACACCTGACCAACCAGTCGCCATTTAACTGGACGTTACGGCTCAATAGGATTAAGCGTCTGCGCCGCGTTAATTGCATTACGAGCACATCGCAGACAACGTCGAAGGCAACGTTCGCGTACAGGCCAGGATTTGGTAAAATTCTGAAGTTTCTTTAAATTCCTTTCTTCGTTTGATGAAAGAAAGTTTTTAAAACGAGGAGTACAAAAGACTCGATAGTTCTACAAAATTGATAATTTAATAAGAACAGTGAATAAGTATAATACATGTTATATTTATGATGATGTATACCATAGGATAAGTCACTATCGCCGATATGGGAAGAAATTTGTAGTACAAAAGTTACCAGAATCCATAGCGTCTATCGATTTTTGATTTTTGTTTCATCCGTCGCTGTATGTCCGTAATTTGCGAATTACTTTACATCGTCGACCAATGTCAAGAAAATTAGCAAATTACCACGAGGATGGAAGCTCTATAGGGAAAGCAAAGTTAATGAAAATGAAGTTAAAAATAACGCTTGAATTTGGAATTCAAATTCCGAGGGGAAAGAAAGTTCTTTAAAGCTTTCTTGATTAAAAACTTGCGCCGATTTGCCAATTCCTCGTGTACCTATAACATCTACATACCGTTATATTAAATTGTTCTCGTTTCTCAAGCGACAAAATTCAAATAAAAATTTAAGCTCCGACTTTACTCGGCAAGCTCGTTTAATCTGATGAGACCTCGTCACGCGATTCGACTTTATTCGGATTTATTTCATTCGCAAACAAGATATAATATTATTTTCGACGAACAAACGAGGCAGACTAGGACGAGCTCATACATTTCCGCCTCCCCCCCCTCTACACAATTTCGCCGATATCCAAATTAGCTGCTTTTACCCGTACGTTCAACAAACTGTTTGCACCGTTTTATTCGTTTCAATCGAATCGACAAACGAAAGAATAAAATTATTCGCTGCCTCTTTTCGTATAACGTCGCGTTAAATGTACAATGTTTTGTGAATTTGATCGCAGAGATTTCATTTATCGTCGTTATGATACTTATTTTTTAATAAATAATACTTATTCACGCGTACTGTTCGATCATTCACATTATGTTCCACGGTTTTTGGCAGAAAAACACGTTATCTAGAAATGATTTCTCCTAATTTCAAAAATATTTATTTCGATTGCAGCGAAGCCATTCCAACAGAATTTCATCTGTTTCTCTCTCGCAATATCAAAAATTAATGAATATGCCAACACGTGCCGTTATTAAGAAAATTCGCGACACAAATATGAAACGTGGCGATCGCGAAATTCCGCGATTGGCATCGCTTCAAAACTTTTCGGCACACATCGGTGCGTTTGCGTGAAAATTTCATAAATGTCGACGTGACTCCGTGTCAAAATTCGAAACACGAAACTCAGCGTGAAACAAATACGTGAGAATTGCTTTGAAGATGTCTGATAGAAGAGGTAATAGGATACTTCTTTCATAGAAATTGCGGCGAATTTTGAAAGAAACAGGATACATAAAAAAAATGAAATTTGAATAGATGGGAAAGTTGGAAGTTTACAGGTGTCGGAATTTTTTCTCGCTAAATTTCGACGACACTTGGATTTCAGACCGTAGAAGATCTTGTTAAACGTCGTTCGCCTGTTGTCCAAAATATATTTCAAGCAACTTCAGGAATTGTTAACAGCTTTCGCTAAAATACCATGTCACGTCGAATTTGGAATTTTAAGCAAAGCAAAAATAATTAGCATAAAATATGGCTTTTTATGGTAATAACGTGTACGCATAATATGATATTAGGCGTAAAATATGGCACTTTTCAAACTTTTATTCGAGATCCCAACTTTATTCTACGAAAGGGAAAAAAAATTCAATTTCTATTTTGATTATAAATTATAATAAAGCAAACTGAGTTACGCAACTGTTGTAACACAAAATTCGTTCTGCATCTGAAAACACGTTTAAGTAGAGAAATATCTGAGAGCCGTGGAAAATGTTCGTTGTTATTACGTGGCAGTCACACACGAGCACTCGACTCAGTTTGTGCTGCAGAGTAATGCAAAATTTTAATAGCGAAAACCGTGACATCGCGTTTTATCGTGTCATCGTGGTTGATGACAAATAACTCTCACCGACTCAACTAATTTCTGCAAATACCTTACGCTTGGCAGACCCGTTGATCGAATAATTTTGGAGGTCTATAAATATTCGGACCACTGCATTTCATTAGCGATCCAATAATATCTGTCTCGAGTTTCACAAAAATTTTCGTTCACACTTTAGGAAATCGTGTTCCTTCCACTTTCCAACAAATTTATTTGCCCACGTTGAAAAATAATTACTTATTGTAAGATAGGATTCATACTTTGCTGGCAGAGTAGCATCTTCTCCAAAATTATATAGATATTAATTATTGTATAATTCAAGATTCCAAACAGAATCTTATAATATTATAGGATCATATTTTTTTTGTTAATATGATACATTCTCTTCTCTAAAATTATACGATACTCTGAATAAATATATGAGAATATCGATCGTTCAAAATGTTGAAGCTTTGCAGGTGAAATAGATAAAAATGTTGAGCCGGAGGAAACGAGAATTTAACGAAAATTCCAACTTGAAATTTCAAGCGTAAATTGTAAATTTTTACTTAATAAATTCGTAGATAAGGTGATTTTGATCTTTAGAGGAGCACATAATCGAGTACAAGGTTCGGAGAAACGCGACAATAGTTAGATGGAAGACGTGCACGAAGAGCAATTATTTGGGGAAAATAAAGGAAAAAGAAAAGATTTTACACTCGACCGAGAGCAAAAATTCGGAAAAGGTAGCGTCTGTATGGGATTGTCTGTGGAAAGAGCGCACACACGAGCCAGTGGAGAAGAAGGTGCAAGGAAATTGCATCGCGAACAACCACAGAGATCCGTCCTTTGCTCGACGAGGACCTCGCTCTGTGAATCTCTCCACAAAAGGATTTTAATGATTCACCTGATAGACCATGTTTCGAATTTCCACCGACTGGACAGCTGCGCTGTGATTCTGCTGTCTCGTTAAAGAGTTCGAAACGATTGCGAGAAGATTCTCTTCCTTTCTGGATTTTAACACGGGATAATGAGCAGCTCTTGTACTCCTGACATGCTCAGAACGAATTTCTATAATACTTGTCGCGATACGATCTACTCAATTTTCAGGTATTTGAATATTAAGTCGAGAGATTTGGTATTTTATAATTTTGTTCTATGACGTTTGCAATATGACTTTGGAAAATATAATTTTTTATATATAACATCAACTATATTCTTCAATATAATTTTTTAATAGAATAAAACAAACTAATGTCGTACTACAAAATCGATATTAATTACTGTACAAACGAGCCAATCACCTTGTCTCTTTACATCAGGAAATTATATTGAAACAATTATTATTATCATCATTATTGTTATTATTACACATAAAGTATGTATAATATATATAACAAAATTAATCTTGCAAACAAATTCATATCGGTCCCCCTGTACTAAAAAGCCAATATTTCCTACTTTTAATTTAATTTAATTTCATTTCATTTCATTTAATTTTAATTTAATTTTAAGAAATTATGCACAAAAATTAAATACGGGACAATAGTATCGAACGCGTTACAATTTGAGAAATGTATTTATAAAACACATCTCATGAAATCGCAATTGCGGAAGAAAATAAGAAGAAGGTTGATGAAAAAGCCTCGTTCTACAATAGCGCCGGAAACGATTTCTCCCATGTAGCATCAGGATCAAAAAGCAGAGAGAAGTTTCATTTTGAAACGAATCAATCTCCTCCGCAGAATGATCGACGAGGTCGAACGCTTACTAATTCAGCGTTGAAGTAATTGTGTTTCAACGTTTTCCCCCGCTCGCTTGAAATTAATGGAGTAATTTTGTACGTAATGGAATTTCGTGTGTTGTTTCGAATTTCAATATCCATCGTCTGAATCGTTTTCGATAGTGCACAGCGATGCACCTACGTTACGCTAACAGAGCTAACCAAATTTTGACTTTCTTTCTCATTATTATTTCATTCTTTGAATTATTCAGTTGTTAGCGATATAATTGAAATTAAATAATACGCAATATTCTATGGTATAGGATTAATTAAACGTTTAATTTTTCTTAGAATCTATATTTTATAAAAAAGAAGAGAACATATTTTTAGAAAAGGAAAAAGGAAGAATAAATTATTCAGAGGATTATAGGATTTTATTAGATTTTCCCGTTAATCTGCATGTCACGAGCTTGCAATAATGGAGCATCGATTTTTAATGATTCCTCGTTTCGATGGAAAGCTGGAAAATTCGGGGAAATTAATTAGTCTACCGTTTCACGCCCACCAACATTAACTATGACTTTTTGAGACCAGGAAATTGGATTTGATCGAAAGCGGATTAGATTGATTCTTCGGAGTTTCGTCGAGTTTCGCGTTAAATCGAAACCACGCTGGTTCAAAATGACTGTTCGTTCGTTTCATGTTTAGTTTACTCGTGATGGTTTTATCACGCCTATATATATCCCATTCCTGGAATTTCGTAATTTCAGTAGATTTAACTTCCGAGTATTTATTTCACAATTTTTACACGGTAATTCTTGTCCATGCAACATACTCCGATACCTCATCCAAACTGGGACAAATTTTCACGCCACGAATTTTATCCGAAATAAAAGAAATTCTTACTGGAAGAAAGTACCGCGATCCTTCTGCACATTTAAATAGATATTTTCGCACCACGATTTTCCGCTAAAATTCAAAGTATTACTCTGACTGCTTCGTAAATCACGATCTTCGTCCAGGATTAAAATATTCTCATCGAAAGCGATACTACGACTCATTTGCGAATTCGTAAAGAGTTGGAACTCGTAAGAAAGAATCTGTCACTAGACAGAACAAAGGATTTCATTCAACATTGCGGGAATTCTCAATGAAACGCACGCGATACGAACTCGTCCTAACTGATCCTCCAAGCCAAATATTTCTTGGCAACGTTTCACATACAATTAAAGAACGTTGATCAACGCGAAGAATGGACGAAAATTCCATAGACCACAGACCACGAAAGACACGATGCTACCCTATCGTTTCATCGTGGAACGATCCGGTAATTTATCCGCCTCTCCATTCGCGAATCGCTGGCATTCCAGTTCTCCATCAAGAATCCGAGCCAGTGATTCTGCCGCTCTTTCGTTTCGAGGCAAAGTATTTGCGGTTTTCACTGTGTATTTGTGTGTGTCGACATGTCGATAACGCGTTTCGATAGTGAAACACGAAGCGATGGTGATACGACGGTAAATAACGTTTTACCGCGATGAAAACCGCAATCGATGCTCCGCCCTCGATGAAATTTCTCACAGCAACTTTTCTTCTTTTTTCCGCTCCTCTCCTTCGTCGTTACGTAAATCGGTCTAGTTATTAGAAGATTACCGAGGAATCGGGCAGATTGTATAGATTAGAAGCACGAGTTATGTAATGGTGCATTGTTAGTAGATAAGGCAAGTGTGGGCGTGTATTATGGAGCGTGTTTGCCGCAGGTGAAATTAGGGAAGAAAATGTCAGAAAAATGAGGACATTATGATAATTTTCTTGGCTTTTTCTTCGGCTAAGTTGTAGGAGGTTGTTTTACATTTCGTGGTTAATTATACTGGTTCCTTTATCCTGTGTGTAGTTAGTCACTATGTGTAATTGGTGAATTAATCTTTGATCTTATTAATTAATACGATAGTTGCACAGTTTCATAATTTTACCATCTAATTTTTGATAGCAGCTTTTGACCTTTCTTTTTAAAATTCCAATATATAATATTGAGTATTTTTTTACTAATGTTTTTTCTGTGTTTTATCCACCACTAAATCAATGGCAAATAAGGATTGAGTAATGGTGATAAATAATGTGAAATTGAAATTGTTTGAACAGGACAAACAATTGTTACATATTTTGCTTGACGCAGCGTAGAAAGAACGAAGGATTTGTTTTTAATAGCGTAAATACGCGAAACGTGTACTTTATTTGCTCGTTCTTTCATTAGTTGACAAAATTCAAAAGCATCGCGCGAATGAATTGGACAAATTGAAAAACTTGTGTACACACACGCGCACACAGTTTCATTTTTCAGTATAACAATTTATTTCCTGAACGAAATCCTTTATTTCGTTTATTTTCCTCATCAGTTTGAGAAAAATTGGATACGGTTGCTGCTTGAAACAGCTGCAGAAATAGTTACGGCGTGCAGTTTCGTATTTTAAAATAAGAATTTACTGTTTCCCTATTAGCAAGAGGAAACTCGTGCATGTTATCAGGAAAAAATGTTCTCTCCTATTAATACGAAGAAACACAGAAGCGTCTACCTATGAAGAATACAATTTTTCATTTCTAACACGTGAAAGTGTCTACGTATCAAGAATACAATTTTTGATCTCTAACGCGTTTCAAATTAGACGCGCGACAAGGCGTAAAAATAGTATCTTAATTGCTGCAATTTCTACCCCAATAGAAAATAGTTTCGATTTTCTGAATAAATCTCTACAAACTATCAACAATCCAGTCGTTTTCTATGACAGCACGAACAATCCATTGACGTAAAAAATAATCCCATCCTACGACATATCCGATAGTCCAATAATCCTCCATAATGGCATTAATAATTGAACGATTCCCTATGATAATTTTCTCAATTCTCTGAATTTCCTTTTACGCAATTTAAAGCACGAAATATCAATTAATCCTTCCGAAATCATCAGAACACGAGTTCGGTACACAAAGCGTTATTCCCAACGACTGACATCGATAAATACTCAATTACCGGATGGAATGCGCGATCGATGGCTACTCTGGCTTTGATAAAAATAATGGCGATGAGAGATGGCTGGCGTGGAATGAAAAGAAGCCAGCACGAGGTTGCATTGTGACGCAGCTCGAAAAACAGACACGCGTGCCATTGTCGGCGCTTGTCCGTAGCACAATGCCGAAAGTTAGGTCCGTTGGCAATCGAAGGCCATTTGCGTGTGCCGCCAGTGAACAACCGGACAACGGCGCTTTGACACTGTAAATACAAACTAAAGTGCTAGTGACAAGACAAATTATTTGGGACGCGGCCAGGAACGCGTTTATCGCGCCTTCTTGCGGGCATATCGACTGTCCATAAACGACGTCCCATTAACCACGGCAAAGTCGACAATTGGGTCAAGATGGTTAACAAATTTGGAGGAAATTGTTATTGTTTTCGCTAATAGTTGGAATTATTCTTGACCTCTCGGTGGAGAAGCAAATGAAATTAATCGCGACTGAAATTTCGTGTCTTTGCGAACTTACGATAAGATCGCAAGCAATTTGGAAAGAGGCTTTAGAGTAAGTCTATTCTTAAATAAATGTAATTCGATAAACCGGGCATATTAACGAGAATTGAAATTTTCTTGGATGATAGCAGATTAACCTTCGATGTTTCTTTCGTGGGACAAAAAAGTAATACATAGTTAGGAAGACCAAGCGGAAATCCCGGTATTTTTAATGCTAAATACCGTCACCTGTCGTGTCAGTGTTCATTACATGGAATCTGTTGCGTGTCGATCTACATTTACATTTGAATAGTCGATGCCTAGAAATTTTTGCGTTTCTCTGTAATTGATCTGATCGTACCCTGATCGGTAATCCTTGAGAACGACTATATTAATTACGGAGTCGTTACAGTGGCTAAGTAATTTCTGCAAAAAGAGCCACGTGTTTCCAGGTAAAATCTTCATTGACATATAAAAAATTCCCTACGAAGTTTCACAATTTTTTAGAATGAAAAAAACACAGCGTAAGCGTCTGTGAAGAATTTAACAACCTGATAAAGAAATCAGTATTGGAGTGATTATTGAAAGAACTTCTGTACCTACACTTGGGGACCAACTATCGCGTTTATACAGGTGTCCAACAAACTGTCCTTACTCCATTTTGCCTCGGGTACAACAGAACGCATTGATCGTGTGGCAAGGTCGGGCAATCGTTCCCAAAATTTATCTGGGATGTCTCAACACCAATGATTTATCGGCCAATTCTCGAAAGACCTTCGCTTGATCGCATTTTCGTTAATTATGATCTCGTTTGCCATCTGGTTATTACTTCGCTCGTTCCGTCTCTCTTTCAATTTAGTTCATGCGTCTTAATAAGAATAAACAGTAGCCTTCCATTAAGTTGTCCAGTTTGCTGAAATAGTCGCGGTTTCTTGAACCTTCGCCTAAATCTTTGAATAATGTTTGAACGTTTCATCCATTTGACCTATTGAATTTTTTAGACCTGCAAATACTACGGAAAAATTCCAAATATACTCGTATGCGTCACGATAGAAAAAGGTACAAAATTGAATTAAAAAAGAAATGTAAATTTGATGATTCAACTGATCCTGAGTTTGGTGCAGAGAATTAAGTATAAGCAAGGGTTTACTGGAAAACTATGCAACAGTTGGCCAATTGGTGATCAGCCTCGATTCACAATCGGTCAGGGTTTCACATGCATGAGTTAGCAACGATCCGCGAAACGCCATGTCAAACAGATTTCCTTCGACGGGAAACCGGTTTACCAACATGGATTCGGTGTACTTGTGATCTGGCTTCTGATTGTCCACTTATCACTCCAGGATTCCTACGTCAGTGACACCGTTCGTATAACTAGATACTAGTTTTAGCGAGGACTGTGAAAACACTTCTTACGCCATTTTGCAACGATTATTTGACATTCGAAACGCCAGCTTTTCTTTTTTCTCATATTCTTATCGAATAATATAAATCATTTTATTTTATGCGTCAAAAGGAGCCTGAGAATTTGTTACCGATAAAGTGCGAATATTTATGTAAATTCATATTTTTCGGAAGTCAATTAAAGAAATGAAATAGATTCACAATGATTAGTTTCTTTTAGATGTCTTCAATATTTTTTCATATTACGCGCACCTGTTCTGTATATTTCTACATAATTTTTGCATAAATCCATAGATATCTGTAGTCTGGGCGTTATTATAAATAAACTACAAAATGTATTCATTCTTCTTGAATCACTCGTCAATAATTATACGAAAATGATATAAAAATTAAAAAGAAGATAAATTTTTGTACAATTTTAGAGATTTTTATGAAATCCTATAGATTTCTCGTAATTCGAAAGACTTCTCATAGAATGTACATGAACAGGAGCTTGTTTTCACAAGGTTTTATTATTAAAATAAAGATTCATATTTCGTGTATAATATTTATATTTACTTGAATAAAAACTGTATACAAGAGACGTCGCGAGCTTATCTACGATAAACGACAGAAAGACAATAGTCGAAGCTACGTCACTGTACAAAACACCGTCCCAAAAATGCGTCTTCCGGTCCATTAGCCCGAATATCAAAGAGAGTTAAAAAGAATCTGCAGAGCCGGAAACAACCCTTTCCCCCAAGAAAAGGTTAAACGTGAATTCCAAAATTCCAGAAACGACACTTTGATCCAAATTCGTGACTCTAGAGATATTATGATTCCATTATGAAACTACTTCAACCATAATCCTTAGAGCACAACCATAAAAGCGACATGACCACCATGTTCCAATCAATCGAACTACATCAAATATTCAGGTATCGCAAAGAAATTCCTCTGGCGAGCTCATCATTCCCTGAATAGCCTTCTTCTTTACTCTCCTCGTTGGGTCAGACTGTGCCTTGCTCGAATGGCTATGTCTGCCCCTACTATGATGACGGTCAGACAAACTTTTCGTAATGTTCGACAAATGTGAAGGATTTCTGCAACGCGAATACGAACCAGACCGACTGACACAAGACATCGACATCCCACTATTCTTATTTGCCAGTTTTTGATCCGAATTTAAGTACTCCATTGTTGAAGATTCGAGACTGTTGCCCGAGTACACGCTGTTCTGAGTTATGGAGGATGGTCTCCTTTCTAGCTTCGTCAAATGGTGATTCGTTTTCGACAAATGGCACCTGGACTTGTTGAAATGGAACAGAGGAGTCCTCGGAGGCTCTGGGATGCCATTTGTGAACAGGATTGGCACGATCACCACTTTCTCATCTGTCTTCACCATTTTTATGCCGGATAGATTCTTCAGTGCATCAGCTGTGCTATTATTTATCGATTCTGAAGATTTTACCAGAGTTTCTATCGATTTTTCGTCGATAACATTCGAAGCTCGAAGCTGTTTCTTTGTCTGCTTCCCTGAAAATTCATTTTGTCTACGATCTAGAATAGTCGTCATCGAATCTTGGTCCTTTTTCGAGATTACTAGCGAGACTTGACTATTCACACGACTACGATTTACGCGGCGATTTCTACCGCTTTCTTCAGACCCAATAACCATCACAGAAGCTAAGATATTCTGATCCTGCGGCCTAATGAGGCTGCTGTTAGACTCGTTGTTGGAACGCTGATATGTTCCACTTGTTCCTTCATTACGCGAACTCTCACCTACAACTGTTCCATATGTATAGCGTTCTTCTACGGAAGTATTGACGCTTATGACACGTAGATCGGGCCCAGAAGTAACGGTTGAGGCATCCAAAGTCCTAATTAGTTTCCCAGATCCACATCCAACTCCTGACGTCCCTGCTTGTGCCATTTTGTCCAATCTCCTAGTCACATTTTGGCATCTATGATGACCAAGTTTTGTCTCGTTCTTTTTCGCGAACTCTTTCGTGGATTTATTAAATTCTGGCTCGTCATAATACTTAGAAGAGTGTGCTTTGTGATAATCAAAGGCATCGTTTCTGTAAGGTCTGTAGCAAGAACTGCTGACAGATGGAATCAGTGATCCAGATGGATCCTTGTCTACTGGGCCCCCAAAGTTAGCGTAAGAATTTCTCGCAGAGGCGTACTTATTATTGTCTTCGATTCGCCAATCGCTGGCTATGGTTGACACATTCCTTTCAACGTGTTTAGACGAACGGACTCGAGGAACCATCAGCGAATACGAGTCTTCGTTTGTGAAGCTGATGTTCCTGCTGATAGGTTCTCTCATAGGGAAGGAATCCTGAGTCAGAAGAGTCTCTTTGGTCTTTGTGCCAGGTCCTAGCACACTGTAGTTTTTATTGCTTTGATGTTGACCCATCAGACGAATGGCCTCATTTCCTTTGGAGTCCTGGCCAAAAGTCTCTGTTCTACGCAGATAGTACCCGGACATGTCACTTGATGGCGTGTACTGACAATAATGACTCTGTCTTGGCAGAGACGGGACATTGAGATTCAGGGCTCGGAACTTCCCACTAATTTCATTGAGTTGGTGCTGGAGAGGACCTAGTTCGCCATCTATCTTAAGAATTGCGTCCGTGTCCTTGGTAATTCGAGGCTGTTGCCTCGGATGATGTAAACAAGAATGCCCCTTTTCTGGAATTGGAGGAAAGTAAAAAGATTTGATAGAAGGATGAGGATTCTCGGCGATGCCTATCAGATCGCCGTTTTCTTGCGTGTTTCTAGAGATCTTTGCTTCTTTGGTAGTGGACCCTATTCCGCCCGAGCACCTGCTGCTTTTTCTTTCTTGCTCGAATTCTTTAGAAGATATGTCCTCTGGTAATTCGAAGAATGTCACTTCCTTGGTGCAACTTGCTGAATCGTTGCCAGTGTTCTGAGCAGGATAGGATTATTTGGGATTGATGTAGGAAGGAAAAACATGTAGATTCTAATTTTGTAATATTAAGTCTCTAGAAGACTGAGTAATTGGAGTGGAAGCCAAATGAATTGGCCAGTTAAGATTATTTCTTGTTTGCCACTTTTTCGTATCATGGAATCCCTACCTAGTGAGATCTCTACAGGGTGAGATGAAATTTGTGGTGCAGACGAGGTCAGGAAGATCCTATGATCTAACATAATATGAAAATCAAAAATAATTTGAGAATGAAGCTTCCAAAATAATTTCCTCGTTCTTGATTTTCATTTTATTTTGAATCATAATATCTTCGTGATCTTATATATATACATCACGAATTTTGTTTCACCCTGTATATATATCGACTAGACTGTTCAACATCAGAGACGTACGGGCGTATCTATACGTCCCTTAACGTAATCACCCTCTTTCTTTTTTTGCCATTATACTTTCACTGTCTTGTGACTTACAAGGGTATCCTCCCTCATTCGCTTTTTTACTTTTTTTTTTTTTTCTTATCAACATTCATCTTTGTCCTTTAACCAGGATGGAATAGGAAAATAGCGGAGGATTAGATCAAAGGGAGATATAATAAGAAGGGAAATAAAGTTTGTAACGTCTTACACGGAGTTAATATTTATAACAATATGGGCGACGTGATATGGGACGCTGATGAAGTTTTATGAAAAATAGAAAATAGCCAGGAAAGTCTATAAAAGGGTTTAAACCCCAAGTATGAAAAATTATTTCATTGGTTCTGTTTTGATGAATAATCACCTGGAGCATAGGTAGCACGATTTCCGACTCTAGTTTCTTGGACTCGTAACTTTCATCAATCATCTCCATCACAAAAGTATCGGTTGAGCTGGTCTGGTTGGAGGCCGAGGATAATTCTGAATTAATTCGTGTTACGATCATCTTCATTTTCCTTTGACGTGCTATGGAAGACTCTGACATCATGGTTGAGCTTTCTTCTTCGTTCTCTTCTTTGAACGAGCTGGTGCTTTTTAGCACTGGCATTGACTCTGACTTGGACAAAATTCTGGATGTTAAGGCTACTTCTTGATTGCAAGACGACTCCTTCGATGACTTTTCTTCCTTAGGTCTCGCTTTCTCTGCCTCGTAGTCACAATCTGAACCGATTTTCCTTAGATTCATTGGCAGGATCTCTTTAATTTGCTTCCCTTGCATGTCACGGATTGCTCCTTCACTGGACGTCTCGTAATCTCCGTCTGATATGCGAGGAAGAAGATTACAGTGTGGGTTGTAGATTATGTTGAGTGAAATTTTCGCCTTTCGATTGTTTACGCGTCGGTAAAATTGATACATAAAATTTATAAAATATGAAGTTAATTTTGTATGCGGTAAATTGATGACAAAGAATAAATTAACTATGTTGCTGATACATAAGAAATGGTTCCTAATTCGTTTACAATTTTATTATAATTTCGAAACCGAAATAAATATATTAAATTTTGTATGGTATCAAATATGATATTATTTAATTATTTGATGATATTTTATACTACGACTGATGCATTCAGGCAATGCCCATTCATGTGATCATCACAGTATACTAACGACTGCTATATGAACCCGTTAGTTTCCACATAGATCATTCCTAAACGATGCCTTGACTATGATTAATGCCACCAAAACCATGCTGCTCGTCAAACTTCTTCCTGCCAGGAAACTCTACCACCGAAATCAATCATCTTTGACTTTATATCTCTATGTCGTTGAATTTTCATTTTGTCAGACATAGAATTTGTCTTAAATACCCTTTTCCTAGATCGTCAAGGGGTTTCTCAAAAAAAAAAAAAAAAATTATTTTTAGGAATTTTTCCTTGTCGAAATTAAATAAAAAAATATTCTCTGAAACTCCATCGCTCGTAGTAGCAATCATTTTTAATATACACTGTGTATTAAATATTTCTATCACATTAAGGGGGTGTCTTGAATTAGAATGTTCTAAAACATGGTCTTTTTGTGATTTTTTTTTAAACGGTGAAGAAAGAAATGAAGTTATTGAATTTTGAGGTATGGTTTTATATATATTTAACGAATACAAAAAAATTTTGTTTAAAGTAAAAAAAATTATAACAGATTTCTAACGTTATTTAATGGGCTGCAGTTTCCAATCGGTGGGAAAGATCCACCTCGTAATTCTTGAGTGAAACAAAAAACCAAAAAAGGATTAAATTATTATATATTTTTCTTCTCGATGAACTAAAAAAGTTCGTTAAAAAGTTTATTTAAATAATTGTTATAGCACCTTAAAGTTTATTTTTTCCTTTTATGAAACACATTTTTTCTTTCAAGCCGCCAAAATTTTTAATTTCACGCTATTTTCTGCCTTTTGTTTACTTCATCGAGAAGAAAAATGTATAATAATTTAATTCTCTTTTGGTCTTTTGTCTCAGTCGAGAATTACAAGGTGGATCTTTCCCACCGATTGAAAACTGCAGCCCATTAAATAGGATTAGAAATCCGTTTTTTCACTTTAAACAACAATTTTTATATTCGTTGAATATATATAAAACCATACCTCAAAATTCAATAACTTCGCTTTTCTTTCCCCACTAAAACAAATCACAAAAAGACGCTGCTTTGGAACATTCTAATTCAGGACGCCCCCTTAAATACCAATTCCATCTTCTTTTTCAAATTTTCTTTTCTGCTGCAAGATCGCTTTTGTCCTATTAAACCCACAAGTTCCCAGTACACTATGCTTCTCCCATACAAACGAAGAATTATATTTTCCTCAACCTCTTTTATTCCACAACATCTCCTTTGATTTATTAAAAGAACAATTATATCTCTACGAAACCTCTTTATTCCGAGATTGCTTTTCGTCTATTAAGTCAAGAATTTTTTAATACGTTTCTACCACATCATACGCGAATTACATTCGTGCCAAATCTTCATCTTCGTTTGAAGATGATTGTTAATTTGGCAAATGAAGGAAAGCTGCGAACACTCTAGGGAATTAAAAATCATGACGAACCATCGGTCTCCGAAGCGCAAGTGGCCATGTAGCTGGCTCTGGCCTCGACTGACATCACGATCGAGAAGGTTAGGCTACAGATACCGCCGCATCTCTGTGCTTTCTTGCCTCTTTACCACAGATCTAATGGCGTCGATCAGAGGGGCACGTGTCCTCGCGGCCCCCTGCTACCATAATTCAAAGAGATCGCGGTGGAAATCGCGAAATTCTTCCACGTACACACGTGATCCTGCGCGATTCTGACGAAGACAGCGACATTCGTGTGTCGCCGGACCGGTAATCGAGTCGAACGATTGTTTTATCGAGACAGGCTTGTTTTCATTCGTCTTCCTTCACGTATCATATCATAGCTGAAAAAATTTCGTAGATTTTTCGAAAGAATGGAGAGCATATTTTTTATAAAAATGTATAGCTTTGACTTAGCGAAGGTTTCGTTTCGTTGGCTAGCTTTGACCTTTGTATAAAAAGTTGAACGTTCTTTTGGACAAATAAAGGGTAACGTATGTTAAATAGATGAATTTAATGGTTTTAAGAATTAATTACAACTTTTTAAATCCAATATTCAGCGTCAGTGAAGTGATTAATATCGAAATTTAATAAATTTTCTATTTTCCCCTCTGTTTTAATACCGACTTTTTCATAACGATCTACGTTCAAACAAATGTTTCGAATTCAAAGCGTTTCCCAATATGAGATTTCAATCCGATTGAATCTTTTATGTTTTCTCTGTCCACCTAACATTTTGGTGAACCCGGTTTTTTACGTTATAAACGAACAATGCAAACGTTTCTACTGTCATTTTAATATAATATTCTGTCGATTATTATTCACTTCGAAAGTTCATCTCTATATTTCACTCTTGAATTACATTTATTATTATTAGTATTATTATTAAAATATTAATATTTCCAATATTTCCAGTATTAATATTTAAATTGACTAAAACCATTACACATTTAAATACGTTTAATACATTTAATTATGCAACATATGTATACAATATGAAATGTAATTTCACACAAGCCAAAATTATTTCACCGAGTGTTAAACGTTTCAAACGTGTTACATTGTCGCCATAATCCGCGGTGAAAATTTTTACTGCAGTTGGAAACGAATTTCCCGCGGAAGAAATCGATCATAACGATCGTTAAAAACTTGACATCGTCAGCTCGTTGATATTTCGCGAGCATAAATACGAGACGACGATTCCAACAGACATAATTACGCATCAGCTATCTTGGTAGAGCAAGTTGGCAGATGTCCACGAGGAATATCGTTCGAAATGCACAGGCCATCGTAAATATGAATGATGATCGCGATACCGTAAATTATTCTGTCACCTATGACGTTCTGGACATTCTAAAATAATCGCGGGGAAAACCTGTCCGTGCGACTGTTCGCGCGTTTCTCGAAATATATCATCTAACAATGTTAACAACGAAACGTTTCACGTTCATACAAAATATAGAACAATGATCTTTCTTGCATGCAAGAAATCTGTCGAATTTTTAGGACGAGGCTTTTCACCAAACAATTTCATTCTATATTTTTTATTTCGATTGGAATTTAAAACAAACGATTTAACGCTATTTGTACTGTTAATTAAATCTATAATATCTCTAAATAAATAAAAATAACGCGCAGAAACACTGATTTCAATGATACGATATTTACAAAAAAAATATTTCTTAACGAACAATCGTAAATTCTCTCGTTCCGTAGAATAAAATACGATAACACGGTGAAAACGAACCAATTATAAACTTTATCGCGAAGTACAATTCGATGCTTCTTAACGATTTAACGAATGTTTAATAATTTAAGAAAAGTAAGGGAAAGTTTTTTGAAGATATAATAAATTTCCAAAAAGAGGAAATAAATGAAATTGTAATGTTACACGTTGTTTAAGAAAAAAGAAGGAATTTATTTTTTTCGTATCTAAATTGGCTTCAATAAGGATGTCGATAGAAATCGTCAGGTTTTATTTCCATCTACCATTGCCTTTTTGTCGATACCTTTTTGATACGTATCCGAGTACGCTTCTACGTGTTACGTAACTCTCTATGCTTCGATTTTCTAGCTTTTGTTTGAACATTCCCTCTGAGCATTCACCTTGCTTTCCTCTATGCAAAGAATTTCCTGAAACGAGGAACGCTGCTTGTATTTCTGTAAATAAAAATGTCAAAGCGAATGTGGAAATTTGGGTTTGCCTATTCGAACCAGATCGATGGTTTAAACACGTCGTTAAATTATTTTCTGTACATTCGAGAGTTCAATTTAATGGCTAAATAATTAAGTATTCTATATTTATTTGATACGCTGAGAAATTTTTAGTTTGCTATTAAAAAACGTCAAAGTGTGTCGTGTGATAATGTTTGTAACCGATTCGTTTTGCGAATCGTTGGTTCGGCAATATTTATAGAAAAAAAGGCATGGAAATTCCAAGCTTTGTGGAACGAAAATTATTTCCATTGACTACGAGCATTTTTATTTTCTATAATCTCGAGATTGTTGAACTTTTTCCAATTAAATCTAAAAACGCTTTTTCAGACGTCTCTCGCTGCACTAACGAATAAAAATAAAGAACGTCAGAGCGCGAAACAAAAAATGTCCAAGTCCAATTAAAACTTCTCTTCCTTAAAACTTCTCTCTACAATAAAAAAAAAAAAAAAAAATACACGAGATAAAATAAGACGTGCACGGAATCAAAAGTATCGAATGGTCAAATGTATCATTCGTATAGAAGGCATAAACAAAATTTAATTACATTTCCTCGCCAAATTAATTATTAATTATAATTCATAGAAAAATGGTTAGAAGAATGTGAGAAAAAAATGATCGAACTATAATTAGACCGAGATTGCAATTGACTAGGATTACAAATAAAATGAAATTTATACTTTGCTTCCAATAAATAATCTCTTCGAACATCGATCGCATATTCCTCAAAATATTACCATGAAAGTTTCATTCTCTCAAAGACCGTTTCATCGAACTGGTAAATTCATTGTGCGATGGATTCGTAGTCACTTGAGAATGGATTAACGAAAATCGATGATCTTGCAAAGTCGAGTTACCGAAGCTAGTGTGAGATAATAGGTTCAACGTCTCTATTGCCCGCGTTAAATTGATCGACGTCCTCGAAATGAGATTTTAACGGAGTGGGAAACAAAACCAGGCCTGATAACCAATGCATCCACTGTGAAACAGCCGTCCAACAGAATTACTGTCTCTATACCACTTTTAATTGCCATTCATGACGAAATTTTTAATTACTCGACAGCGTCCAGTTAATCGTCCTTGATCGCTCCAGTCATATATCCCGCGTATAAAAGAAGTTTCTTAAAAAAAAAAAAAAAATATTGAAATCTTTTATACGATCCATTAATTACATAATTAATTAATCAACATTACATAAACGCAATCTACAGGAATTTTTTGTTGATTGCGGAATTCATGTTCCGTTTCAAGAAAAGAAATGGTTTCTTTTTAACTCATATTTCGGTCGAGATGTTTCAGGACGAATGGTTTTTCGCTTTTTCATGTTTTCTTTATAGACGAAACAATGCTGTTTTCAATGAATTGCTGGAAAAATTATTGGCTTTGTAAATCATAGTCCGAATCGTGTATTAATAACGAGTGTACACGATGTTTCTTACAAACAGACAATTTGTTAGCTGTTATAATGTTTCTAAAACTATCGGTGTATTTAAATCAAAATTTGCATATAATGTAACTACACAAAAGAAAGCGAAAACAGTGCGCGCACCTTTAAAAACCTCACGTGACCCAATTTATCGACGACGGTCACATCTGTTCTGCTTTTCAAATTCTCTCCGCACCAACTTCGATTCATACTTGTCCGAAAGATAAATTTATTCCCACGTAGAAGATCAATGACTCTGACAATCGTCAAATAGCTTGGCGCGCGAGAAAAAATTGCTAGAACCTCAGTTTCCACGTTCGCTCGATCCTTCTTCTCTTTTGTATCGCGTCTGAGTGTCGAAATTTTCTGATTAAATTAATTACCAGGGAGAACCTTCGCGTTATATAATCGAACTTCTGTGTCAAAGTATTTATGATTGCGCTAATTAAACTGCGAAAGAGAAACTCGAAAATGATATATTGGATTGGCAACTAAGTGACTACGGATTTTGCCATTAGGTGGTAATGACAAAATCCGCAATCACTTAGTTGCCAACCCAATATTGCAAGTATCTTTATTATTGAAAAAATTGTCTTTTAAATATTAATTTGCCTAGGAATAAGAACATAGATATCTCAGTACAACGTACATCGCGCGAAGTTATTACAACAAAAACGCGTTATATGTATAAGTTTCCACATAGAAGCACTGAGGAATAATTCATTTCCCTGAAAAATTGTAATTTTGTAGAAACAATTTAGATTGCAGGGATCGATCTTACGAAATAACTTTTTTATTAGACGAGTCTGTTAAGTAGTTGATAGAATAGTTTCGAGTTTCATAGTACACAAATAGTTCCTCCCACCAACAGCATAAATCGCAACGTTCACAATGTTAGCAGGAAGTCATTACACACGATGCAATTGCGCAAGGATTGCGTACCAACCAATTGCGATTCCCTACTCGGCGATTTTTATGCATTTCTGGTAAATATGTATCTAGAAATACTTATAATTATTGCCTAAGTAAATATACATAAGTATCAAACGTATGCAATTACAACCTGAAACTGATCTAATTGATCTTTGATAATCCCCGATCTGGAAAACTATTAGGTTGTCCGAAAAGTGTCTTTCTTTTATGGGCCCGTCTTTTACAACGATGCATCTTTATAGAAACATGAAACCTAATTTGTCGAACGTTGTGATCTTTATTTTGATAGAACAAAATGGATGATATGTAATTCGATAAAATAATATAATTGTTGCTCATGCATTATTTCCTTGTAAAAGAAAAGAAACTTTCCGGACTTTCCAACTCAATTTTCTCACGTGTATAATTTTCTATCAGATCGGAATTTTAATCCACGCTACTTATTTCATTTATCATTCGATAATTATAATTTCATTTGTCATTTCGATTATCATTTAATCGATGAAAGCAAAATAGCAAAAATGGAAAGAAAACTTTGGCAAATTATGAAAATGTTAGAAAATATTCCTGGCAAGTGTCGGCATTTCCCAATTTCATCCGGAAATCATAAATCCATGGTAAAACGTAGATCTCTACGTGTATTTAGATAATGGCAGAAACTGTAGGGATTTGAATAAGATGTAGTTTGACGTGAGAGTATATGCGATGAATATAAAGTGACTCTCTTCATACCGTGTCGTTGAAATTTTGCACAGTATGGTATCGGGATCTTTCCGAGGTAGTTTCCGGGATGAGGAATTGCCTGGGTCAGAATGTCTGCAAATCTTCGCAGCCACGTCCCAAAAGAGACCCTACATATCCTTAAATAACATGAGAAGCCGAACTCTCACTTTCTTACTCCTATACTTGATTTAGACATGAAAAATGTGAAAACCGAAAAAATTTGGTGTGCTCCTAAACTTACGAAAATGTATATTTTCTATATTCGATACAGTTCATCGTAAATCATCAATATTTCATATAATGAAACAACATTTTTATGAAAGACAATTTTCATAAACTAATCTGTCTGAAGATTAGATTTATCTGTAACGTAGAGTTGAAGTAAATGGTATCAATTAAAGTCTTGTGCAAAGGAGTTCCAACGCGGAAATATAAACGAAGAATAGTTTATTTGTTACGGCTTGCCTTTCGAATTCGAAATCATGATTCGATACTTTGTATCAGATACGCTTAATGCAGATTCGATTTTTGTGTCTCTATATCTACCTCACTCGAAGCGTTGCATTTCGATTGTCCAATTATTTCCAGCGAAGGCTCCGCCTTTCATAAAGTCACGCTTATTATTAATCGTCATCCGCGAAGACATTTATTACACCTTTTACCACAACCAGAATTTTTATCCCTCGTAATGAACGTGTACAAGATGTAACCATTCGGAAAATCGGTCATGTTTATCGCTCTCGTTAATTAAATATTCTTGGTTTTCCTTCATCGTATAGATAAAGTGCACGTATATCGCATGTATTATATTTGATATGTTAATTTATCGTGGAATTTATTTTCGCAATAAAGGGATGTAGAAATGATGTTTGCGAAATTTGTATTACTTTTCGTTCAGTTTTCTTCTACTATTTCTATTTTAATCTGTAGAATATACTATTAAAATCGAATTATTAAAGTTACTAATTATTATTAATGAAGTTATTAATTATTATTTAAGTTCTCTAAAATAAAAATTTCAATGATATTTACTGTAGTCTCGTGTTTTATTATTCTGTAGAATTATATCCATTACCGTACAGTAATTTCAGAATACATCACACGCTTTATACATTTTAAATTAGACAGACTCATAAAACTTTTACTTTCCCCCATCTGTCTCAGAGCTTTCCACAAATACCAAAAGTTTTCCATGATATTTTTTCCCAACTACCAAAATCACCAAAAAGTACAACTCTCAAATAACCTTCACAAAGCTTTTGAAACACTCGTGCGATCTCAGCGCCACCGGTTCCAGTAGCCAACGGTTCTGACCTAACCTTAAAAAAATCCGTAAATTCGCTTCCTGATTACAAAAGACGCGCGTGAGATATGATAGTGGGAGCATTACGCGTGCACGACATGCGATACGATCCAGAAACTGATCAGAAGTAGGCGAAGAATTACGGTGATGTGCGTGTAACGCGGAATCGCTCTGTTTCCAACGACTGCGGTTGTATCGCGGATCAAAGAGATCGGATGAAACGTTGACAGAAAAATTCGATGGAGAGTACTCTGATCAGGGCGTGAACGATCGCGTATTCGGTGAAAGTGATTGTATCTACCTGTATAAAACAGGCACCTGGACCGAATGATGGCACATTCGAAGCTGTACTTACGAGACAAGCAACTATGAGGACGTTCATAGTAAGTAGAAAGATATTCTATAGTGAATTTCTCAGATTCTGATATTTTACGTGGACGAAACTTTAAAACGACTTGCGAAGCTGCGAGAAATTTTTAATTGTTTGAGTTAGACCTTGTAATTGCGCAGAACACCTCAGTGTCTTTTGCAAATACAAAGTGGCAACATTGGATTTGTGCTGCGGAATGTTACTCAGTAAAATTAATATAAAGATGGGTACAAAATTTAATAATTTAGTATCACAAATACACGAAACTTTTATTGTGCAAAGTGGAATACAAAATTTTCGAAAAGACAATAATTTTACATTGCAAATACACGAAATTATAATTATACGAAATTAAATATGAAATATTCGAGAGAATACTAATTTCATGTTACAAGCACTCAAAATTATACTCACGCAGTAATTAAATATTTGCAATTTTGCATCGCTAAGTATCTGAAAATTTTACTCCATCCAATAATTCGCAGTTCATTTTCAACAATTCTTGAGCGACATTCGCACAGCGGCCGCAATTGCATTTAACCCCCTGGCAAACTCAAGAAATCGATACCAGTCCTCATTGAAACTTCAATACTCCAGAATTTTAAACTATCAGCTTTTCAAGTTCCAAAGATCCATTTCTAAGAGGACCGACGTTACTTCCTTTTCTTTCTTGAACCTAACTCACTTTCTAATCCATGTGTAGTCTTCATGAAAAATTCAAACCTTAAAAATCATTCCTGTAGTTCTGCCTTTTGGTGACCGCCGCCATTGCTAGCGAAGTTGAACCAGAAAAGCCAGAGAAGTCGAAGAGAGGCGTTCTTCTAGGCTCAGGAGGACTTGGAGGATCATCAGGAGGCGTAGACCTGGGTTCTAGTACTAGCTATGGCGGAATTTCGGGAGGATACGCTGGAGGATTATCAGGAGGACTGGTTGGAAGCCTCGCGGGTGGACTTTCAGGATTACAAGGTTCTCTTAATGGTGGCCTAGTTGGACCTCTGTCAGGAAGCCTGACTGGGGGACTAACAGGGGACTCTGCAGGGTTAAACGGGGCTGCAGCTGAAGGTGGGATCCGCACTATCGCCCAACAAGTGCCAGTCGTGGTTCCCCAACCCTATCCGGTGACCAGGCCTGTCCCAGGTCCCTGGTACGTGAGACAAAATCTGCCTCTCGTCAGGGAAACTTCACTTCGCACGCCTCAACAAACCGCACTGACACTCCATAGGTCCGCAGGCATTTCTCAAGCCATTAGAGTGCCAGTCTCAATCCCGCAACCTATCCCTATCCCTCAACCTGTTCCTGTGTCTGTCTTGATACCTGTATCTTCAGGATCTATCGGAGGATCTGGTCTGACTTCTGGAGTCACTGGTAACCTCGGCTCTGGTTTGAGTTCAGGTATCACTGGTGGTCTCAGTGGCAGCTTCAGCGGAGGGTTGAATACTGGTTTGGGATCCAGCTATGGGTCTGGTTTGACCTCCAGTTACGGATCAGGCCTGGGATCGAGCTACGGATATGGCCTAACCTCTAGTTACGGATCTAACTTAGGTTCCAGCCTTGGCTCCTCTGGCCTCAGTGCTGGATATGGGTCAGGATTGGGCTCTGGTCTAGGTGCTGGCCTTGGCTCTATTAGCATCTCTCCTGGAGTTGGTTTAGGATCTGGATTGAGTTCTGGACTTGGTTCTGGACTTGGAGCCAGTCTTGGCTCTGGAGTTGGCACTCAGGGGTTGACTGCTAATCTTGGAGCTGGATACGGAGCTGGGTATGGATACGCTTCGTCTGGTGCTTTAGGAGGAGCTGCTCTGGGAGCTGGTTCTCTTGGAGGTGGGGCACTAGGAGGAGCCAGTACGATCATTATAAAGAAACACTGAACTGATGGATCGAGCAAAGGCATATCGTACAGTTGGCGGTATCCATGTCAATCCCTTTTTTAGAGCTTGCGATAATCTTTATATTTTTGTACACTTTGATAAAATTATATTTTTGTACGATACTTAAAGTGTGGCGTTGTCGATCAACCTCTTCACTAAGGCGATTATTCTAACATGCTCGTATAATTATAATTATTATGAGAGTGAAAATTATAGTACTATACGACGTAATTGGAACTTTGGAATTATATTATTATTATTGGTTGTTAATATTATTGTTATATTACAGTGATTGCAAATTTCTAAGGTAGTGCATCGTTTTCTCAATCTCAAACTATAATTCTCGTGACATAGAATCGCGAAATAATGAAAAGGCACGCTGAGATAGTGTAGGTACCAAATTTGCACCGAATGATAGGAGAAGGTAGGTTATATTAAAACACCGGTGCATAGACGAACAATGGTAGTTCTTCAAGCCGATTGGTCAACACGAAGCTCATGTGGGGTGGGATTACGTCAGGAACGATCCTTTCACGTTATAACGTGGAGCATCTCCCGAGCTTCCACCCGAATCAGGTCATCGTTTCAAAACCAGGCTTCGCCTCTCTGTGAAGCTAGGACGAAAATCAAACCCAGTTGTTGTTATCTCACGGGAGAAACGAGAGCAGTCGATACATTCTCCAGTGCTTCTATCTTTTCAACATTGGAAATATAGATAGCAGTCGGTTATAATTTTACCTTGTGCTTTACTCAACTTTACTCGACATTTTATCGGCAGCTACTGTTGGTAATGCTGGAAACTAGTGTTATCAACAGCTACCAGCTGTATATCGAATGCAGTGTTCTAACTTATCTACGTATGGTAAGTAAATGTAACGTATAACAATATCAAATTATTATTGTTACTGAATTACTTCCTCTTAAAGATTGTATAATTTAAGAAAAAAGAAACAGATATTGTGTGACTTACGTACTTTCAACCACCCAACGACAACCAACATTCAATTTGTACTCACCTGAAACAAAAAGAAAAGCAGGTCGGTCATTTATTATATCAATTCTACGAAACATCTAGATATTACATAAATCAAATTAAACAGCGACAAGGGACAGTACGTCGGCATAAAGATAAATCGAATTCTCGGCGAATCAGCCATTCAAATAGGATATTTTCTGTCATTTGAAGGACGAGCTAAAAGAGATTTCTTGTTGAAACTATATCCGCTAACAAATCTTGCTTATTTTTCCACTGATATCGAGACGAGAAGGATAGAAACCAGAACACGGGTGAAATGCGGAAATGGCAGGCACAAAGCCGTGTAATTATCGTTTTTCAGACACCGTTGCCACCTTGATTACCGCAAAAAGTACCGTTGTTCTTGCGTAATAAGTTCTCAGTGTTCTCCTCGATTCTATCGCAGGATGTTCCAATATTCGTTCACCGTCACCAAGGATGTGACTCTATATGAGAAAATAGGTCTAAAATACGGAACAGAATCTCTTCATACGAATCATTCGCATTGCTGACAAATTTTCTAATTCGATTTTCCCGAAAACGAAACGCCGTATCTTACGAAAAAAATGTCATTCCGCATTTTCGTTTTATCTTCTCGCGTAGAATCATCTCCCTGTCGACTGCACCATAATTAGTGGCATATCCGGACTACCAGGAAGCACACTGCGTTTACGAGGCGAGCGCGGAACGTGGTAATTCTTTTTCAGCCGGAGACGGTTTCTCCCGCGGCTTAGTAACGCTGTGCCGTTTGCTGATTAAGAAAGTTTTTGAAAATAAGCAGGAAACGCCGGAACGTATGGAAGGAAGTTGCAGATCCTCGTTAACGAGGTAAACGACGCTCTGATGGAACTGCTGATGAAAATTTTTACCCTCCTTTCTCCCTCTCTCTGCAATTTTTCCTGGCAATATGTTTCCTAATTTAAAGACCGTCTGAGGATATAGCGGATTACGAGAGAACTATTATAAAACGAATTCGTGGAATTATCGCAACCATACTTCGCAGGAAGAAGGAGATATAAGTAGCTCAAGTAGAATGGGGACGTGCGTGGTCGGGCATATCGTTTTCGCCTTCATAGCTACTTCGTTTGTTGGTCTAGTCATTTCTAGAAAAGATTATATATATTATTCTTATATATATAATCTTATATATCTATATATTATTAAGATTATATAGATTATTGTATATATATATAAGATTATATATATATATATATATTCATATTTATGAATAGCAAGGAACAGTGTACGGTAGGCTACACAGAATACACGTACAATAACACATATAATAAAAATGGAAAATGTAGTAGATAGTATTGGGTTGGAAACTAAGTGATTGCGGAATTTATTATTACCAACTAATGGCAAAATCCGCAATCACTTAGTTGCCAACCCAATATAAGGAAGGAATTTAGCGTAATATTTAAATTTGGTAGAAACATAGCAAAAGTTTGTTTTCAATTAGAATTAAATGCACACAGTATCCACTACACAACGCTATAGATCACAATAAATCACTCTACGCTACAATAGTAACCGCTATACCAGGTGATTTTTCATTTTTCTGAGTTTGGGTGTAACTATAACACGCTCGTTTTCATTGTACTGATTTCTGCTGCGTTCCTGAACATTTTCACAGGACTTTGACACATCGTATTAATTTCCCCCCTCTTTCTTTTTTATTTCGACGTAAGTATGAACCTTAGTAGAGTTGTTACTACGTAAAAACGTCGGTAAAAAATTCAACACGTCAAGTAGCGTTGTCGAAATATTTATAGTCGGCAGTCTATTGATATAAAGTTTCAGTTTCTTACGACGAGGAAATAACGTCCATTGTGGGAAGCGACGGTCGATGGTTTTGCATACTTCATGTTCGGTTGCGGTTGCGGAAACTCGGTATACAATCGGTGAATAAATTTGTAGCCATCGTAGGTATCGACTTTCTGATCTTCCAGCTGACTTCCCGGAGACCGGATAAACTTGGGTTATTTGTTATTTTATTTTTCCAAAATCTAAATTCGTTCGTGGCTCCATTAGAAAACTTCGACGCGTAATGAAATCTTCGCTTCAAGAACCAGCGTACAGAAACAACTTTGCAAATGCAACTTTCAACTTTACTTCTCTTATTTTCAACATCTCGAGGCCAGAAGTTTGTTGGCAATGCCCCTAGAAGATGTTTAACTCGATTTTAAATTATCTTCTGGTCCGAGACATCGATTTGCGCAATTCTCGTAACATTTATCCCACTACTTCGAAAGCAAACCTCACCAGTTTCGTGGCCAAATGGTACAAATGGCCCAAGATTGTGAAAAAGCCTAAGTGCCGTCAGGCCAAAAGGGTCTGGAAACTTCAACGTGTCATCGGTCCTTCAATCGAATAGTTAGACGGAAAAAAGACCTACGTGAACATGTCCGCGGCCGGTTGCGGAACACGTACGTGGTGGGGCTATGAGAAAAGACAAAGGGATGCTTCAAGGAGAAGGACGAATTAACAGACAGTCGTTAGCTGAGAATCGAGTTGCGACGAGTCGTCGTTAACTAAGGGTCGAATCGCGAGGAGTCGTGAATTGGGAGTCGAGTTGTGACGAGTCGTCGTTAGCTGAGAGTCGAATCGTGAGGAGTCGTGAGTGGAGAGCCGAGTTGTGACGAGTCGTCGTTAGCTGAGAGTCGAGTTGTGAGGAGTCGTCGTTAGCTGAGAGTCGAATCGTGAGGATTCGTGAGTTGGGAGTCGAGTTGTGACGAGTCGTCGTTAGCTGAGAGTCGATTCGTGACGAGTCGTCGTTAACTAAGGGTCGAATCGCGAGGATTCGTGAGTTGGGAGTCGAGTTGTGACGAGTCGTCGTTAGCTGAGAGTCGAGTTGTGACGAGTCGTCGTTAGCTGAGAGTCGAATCGTGAGGATTCGTGAGTGGAGAGCCGAGTTGTGACGAGTCGTCGTTAGCTGAGAGTCGAGTTGTGACGAGTCGTCGTTAGCTGAGAGTCGAATCGTGAGAAGTCGTGAGTGAAGAGCCGAGTTGCGACGAGTCGTCGTTAACTAAGACTCGAATCGTGAGGATTCGTGAGTTGGGAGTCGAGTTGTGAGGAGTCGTCGTTAGCTGAGAGTCGAATTGCGACGAGTCGTCGTTAACTGAGAGTCAAGATGTGAAGAGTCTAGAGTCGAGTTACCGTATTGTTATGAGTTGTGAAATGTTAGTTGTGAGTTGTGAATTATCCATTTAGTTGTCTTAGCTAGAGCATATTACTGCATTTACTTCACGTTAAATAACCATCGTTCCCTGTTTAATCCAATGTAAATAGATCCATCTATCAATAAACTTATCATAGAGGATAGAAATCATTGGAAAGCCTAATTTCTAATATTTCTGAATAAAAAAAATCTTATAGTATTATAAAACCTAAAAATTTAATTTTCAAATTTACGAGGCGCTTACAATTTTACGTTAGAGCTTTCAAGAAACGTTCAATTTAGCGCTAGCCGAATTTACTTTAGCTCTAGTTTTAAGCAGTAGGATTGAAAATTAATCTTGAAAGTTTGCTGGCATTTACAAAGATGCGTATCTATTTCGTGGAAAGTCTGTAAATGTCAACGGCGATACCCGAGCGAAGACAGTAAATTACGTTGATGATGAAAAGTTGAAGGAGACCATTTCTTCTCTAATCTCACGTAGATCGCGTGCAAGTTTAAAACTTGCGGATACTTGATCGACTTTTGTTTGCAAGACAAAATCGAATTCGAGAACCTCTTATCTTCTCTAACGCGATAACTGGCCGAAAATCTGCTGTCCTGCAACTCTCAAACATTCTACCCGAAACATTATTCGCTTCTCTATCGTTTCCTAAACATTGAAACTCGACAAACGTATTTTCTTAATATCTGACGAATAATTTTATCGCAAATTTTGTCACTCACTAACGCTATTTACTGACTTAAACATACCTAAATTTCAATTTTAATAATTTCGATCTACAGCAATTTTAATAATCCCGATCCAAGAATCGTATTAACTCCAAACTCAAACTAATTACAAACTTCCAATAATTTCGATAAACCTCGCTAATAAAATACATCAATAGAGAACATACATCAAATAAATATTTGTTTCGTCAATACATCGTCATTTCGTCATCGAAACGAGCAAAGAAAGAACTAGAAATTCCCCGTTTGCCATCTGTTCGAACGTCCTCGATCCGAGGTAACACGGGTGTCAGCGATTAATTAATTAAACGGAAACGTTCGCTCTCGAATAACAAAAGCAGAATTAACGAAACTGCGACGTACCATGGAGATCCAACGCGGTCACTCGAACAATCTCAATTCCGGTGTAATCAGATCCGGCTTGGCGAGCGTACCTCGACAAAGACACCATTAATTAACGAATTAAACTAACTTGTAATTACTGGCGGACTAACTTGACACCAAACAGGCCGATTTATTAGCAGGGAAACAGTAGGTTGCAACTAAACAGCTTCTCAACGGCACCTGCATCTCTGCGTCGGACGTCGAGGTGCAGCGACGTACAGCTGGCCGAGATTCAGTTTAGCCGTGTAATTACAACTTTTCTTATTAAACCATGAGCGGTTCGTTCGCACGTGACACGGTGCCAGGTGTTCCTGGTTCGTAGGAAGATCTTCCCAGCAATTTCCACTAAATAGTCGATCTGTCGATCGCCAATCGAGACAAGCACCGCGCAAGTTGGGCTATGCTTTCAGCCAAATTCTCACGGCGTTGATATTCCTCCGGATATCGAACCAGAATCACTGCAAATTAGCTTGCAAATTACGATTTTGATGTACTTCGGACAATTAGGAAAAGAGTTTCCTATATATTAAATTAATTACACGCAATCGTTACATTTGAATTATTCCAGAGATATTTCAACCATTAGGAAATAATCAAATTGCAAGTAAGAAACGAAAGCATATGCATTTTACGAAACAGTTGGACCAACGACAAAGTAGAACGCAAGTTTGAAGGGAAATGAAAGAAGAAGGAAATGTAATAACAATGACCGATGCAGCTTACCGCTAAAGCGTGAACGTTAGCGACCGCAGCTGATATCAATTTATCGCATGACGTATCACACTACAACATCGTACTGTGTGCACATGTTAAGCAAGACAAGAGGGTGGTTTACTTGCAGCACCTTCCAACCCCGTACCCGTCTTTCTCAACGTGACAGCACATTCGTGCCGTGTTGAACGATGTATGTATACCCGGTGTATCGGGAACGATATTTTTCAATGTACAATTTTACATGTACTTTTTAAATCGTCCAATATTTTTTCTTTCTCTGTGATACTCTCAATATTCTCTGAACCTCTTTCTATCGAGTATCTTTCGTTCTTGTAGTCGACGATAGTGGCGAACGTTATCGTTGGAACAAATTGTTCCAGCTGATCTTCCAGAATTGTACATTGCGAGCACCGACGCGCATTAAGCTGTTATACGATTTTCTCAAGCAATTTTGCAAGCTCACTTCCGCAGCGATCGTTGCGCGTCTATGGGAAGATCGCAGTGTAGCGGCACATGAGCTAGTGGACAATTCGAATCATGTTGTTTTTCCTCGGACATACATAATATAATTGTTAAGCTATAGAAAGGGTTACAAATACAAATGGTTTATTTTATTTCACATACAACAGCCATACATATGTATTACACTCTGAAGACATCGATAACCTACTCGCACGCACGCTTCTTGTCGCCTTCCAATCGCCTTTTGTCTCAACTCAGACCTGGACGCCCTCTGGCGCTTACACACACATTCACATGTACAGTGTAAATGTATCATCTACCTAACAATAATAAGAAATAAACTCTGGGCAAAGCAACGTCGCTACTGCGTGCAACCGTCAAACAAAGTCAAATTTAAGTTTTCCCCGGACCAGTGAAAATAAACGGACGCTAAGATCGTAAGATCAGATTTTCAGTCTCAGCCTCCAGCGATCTTTTTAACGATCAATACACAGTCTTTAGCGAATCAGTTAGTACCATAGTACCGTATTTATTAATTATTTAAAATATTAAAGTTCAACATCGAGTTATGTCGTCATTTAAACCACACGACCAACCATCTACAGCAGAAATGCACAGAACGCGTGTAACGTGGAAAAATATATAAAATCTCCTAAATGCAGTACCCGTCACAATGTTTGCTAACTAAAATCACTGTCCTATTGTAAGCCCCCCTCTTCTATTACCTTGGCAACTAAGTGATTGCGGACTTGTTCATTAGGTGGTATTGGCAAACTCCGCAGTCACTTAGTTGCCAGCGCAATAATTACGGATTTTCCATGTGTATTTTCTACCAGACGCTTTCGCGAGATATCACGTCAATTGCAGTCGTAAATTCCCGCTACGATTATAATAATCCCGATCCTGATTTCCGTTAAGATAATAGAGCTAATTAATGTACAATATAAGACGCAGAGTGATAGACGGATGCGAACGTGGAAGATTTGTGGAAAGACTTGTCGCGACTTGTCGACTATTCTAAGGACGTAGAACAAGCGAAGTTCAGTGACGATATCGTGGCGGAGGGAAGCTAGTGATGGATGTGCCTGGCGTACGAGATGAGCCGACTTGTTAAGGATCCTTTTGCCAGGAAAGGGAGGATAATAGACTTTCGGATTGGTTAATAAGAAGGTTGGTGGACTAGGAAGGGTCTTAACCGCCCTCCAGAAAAAGCTGCTAACGGAAGATACGAAACGTGAGGGAAACCAATTTCCCATATCTTCCCGTAGTGGACAATAAGAACAAAGAGGCTTGTTTGGATCGAAGGACCTTAACTATGAAAATGACAAGATTTATGTTGGGTCTCTGAGGCTATGGAGCGTATGCAGTGAGGATGCGTAGACATGTGGCTGCCATGTTGCCCGCGGTGTATGGCCTGGGTTAGGTAGACAGTCAGCCGACGTAACACCATGAGTTCCCGTAGTCCAGTAATCACGTTATACAGGGTCCTATTGCGCTTGGACAAGTATCGAAGCAGCCAGTGCACAAGGTGGAACCCACACGCGCTCACACGTGTCTCTCGATCCACGGCTATGCATTCACAGCATCGCCTACACATTTAAAAAAGCGTGGAACAAGCGAGCTCGATCAGCCA
Source organism: Bombus soroeensis (assembly GCA_014737365.1). Classification (NCBI taxonomy): domain Eukaryota; kingdom Metazoa; phylum Arthropoda; class Insecta; order Hymenoptera; family Apidae; genus Bombus; species Bombus soroeensis. The sequence goes on along the minus strand of JACXIL010000008.1, from coordinate 75,724 downwards.
CGGCTGATGAACCCTGTGTCAGCCTTTTCTCTGTGTGTAGCGCAATGGTCGGGGGTTGTTTCACAGCGGCCTGTGACTCCGTGCACTATGGACACGTCGATGTGCACACGCGGGGGTGTTCCACTGACAGTGATCAAAGACAGCTGACAGAGAAAGGGGAGTCAGAGTGAATGAAGATGGAGGGAACAAAATGGCGAGAAGGAAGGGTTGAAGCGAGTGGATAACCATACAGCGAAAGCAAGGCCAGTGATAGAGAGAGAGAGAGAGAGAGAGAGAGAGAGAGAGGAAACAAAAGGAACAGACAGAAGGGTGGAACGATTGGTGGGTGTAAAGGGAAAGGGGAAAGAAGAACAAAAGGGCAAAGTAGAAAATGAAGAGAAAAGAGAGGACGAAGAGAGGATCGCAAGAAAGGCCAAAGGAGTAAAAATATCGATGTTCCTTGATTTCGATAGCTACCATAATTTTTAGTATCGAGTTTTTGGGCGCAAAAGTGCACAGAATGCACGTCATCTGACAATTTAGCAAATCTAAATGTCTCATCTAGCGACTTGTAAACTTTAGTCGTGGTAGTCGAGCTCGAGAAATTTTAACGTCTAATCTAAAAATTGATCGAACCAATGTGGAAAAGTTCGTCAAGCCTGTATATCTTGTTGAAGTAATTACCTCGAGAAAAATTCTACATCTTCTCTTTTGCATATCCCTGATCCGGACACCGCTGTTACGAAGAGAATAGATTTTAATGAAAGAAAAAATTGGAAATAAGAAGAGGTCCATATCATTGTGCCGTTGAAAATAAATTTTCTTTTGGATTACAAAGTCTAGAAACAAAAGAGCTATAAGTAGATTTCTATTGCTGTCTCCTGTAGCCTTCAGCTACAGCTACGAAGTTAACTTTTTGGCAATGTCCTTTGCTAAAAATATATGAACGTGCTCCCTATCATAGCTTCTTCTATCGTATTGTAACACTGTAAGAGTGAGGATCTGGATCAGCATACACTATACTTATACCAATATTTATTTTAATATATTTTTCTATCATAAAACTCGTACCTCTATCAGTCAACCTCAACACATCTGACTAAGGAATCCAACTTTTATCAACTGACTATTTTATTAAAACAAGCCGTATCCTCTGTCCGTATCGTAAACCATAAAAAAGGTAAGAGAAGAGAAGGGAGTGATACTGCCAATAGGATATTCAAGAATGGTAACATTATTGGTTGTACCGGTGGGATGGGGGAATAGAGAAAAAAGAGAAGAAGGAAACAAAAGGTTATTACAGGAATGCAGACAAGTACAATGGGAGTCGGAAACAAAAGGAGGATGAAACAGAAGCAACGGGGTACGTGGAGAATAGATAAAGGATTAGAAAACAGTAGGAAGTCGAAGAAAAATCAAAGGAAATGGAATGATAGGAAAATAATGAAATTTAGAATGAGTCGGCGAAAGCATTGTTATCAAAAAGTATTGTAAAAATATTCAATTGAACAAGAGACAGAATTGGAATATTGAAAATTATGATAGAGAAATAACGTTTCCGGAGAATAAAATTCCGCAAAATAGAAACGTTGTCCAGCCGGAAGTTTTTAATTACAAATCGCAAATTACAGTGATAGCGTAAATACATTGAAAGAAACATTTGTACAAATTCTTTGTACAAATATTTCAATCGTGTATAATTAAGTACACTAAGAAGGGCTTGCGTAGAGATTTAAGTGGAGCGTTGGCTGAAGGTTCGACTAGAGGTTTGGGTGGAGGATTGGGTGAAGGTTCAAGCTAAGGTTAAGGTCGCGGTCGAAGTAGGGTGTGCGGCTAGTTTCGATGCGATTGCACAGTCGGCGAGGAAAAAGAAGAAAATTTCGTATCCCACGAGTTATCCGACGAGGCAACTATTAAGTTGTCCGAAAAGTTTCTTTCGTTTCATATGGTGATAATAGATGAACAACAATTTCTGTTTTATATTATTTTATCGAATTACGTATGATCCATTTCGTTATATTTCTATTATTACGTTCGTGCATAATTCGATAAACAAAAAACATTGTACGTCTATTATTTCCTTATAAAACGAAAGAAACTTTTCGGTCAACCTAATATGTACGTACACGATACTTTTACTTATTAAATCCCTTTTAACGACACAATGTTATTTTTCGACTTATCATTCTCGCTGGTAGAAATATCATTTTTGAAGATAGTTCACATATTTTCCACGTAATTTTGCGTTAGGTTTCTACTTTGCTCCAGCGCCTATTTTCGTAACGTGGGAAATGAAATTTTTGTTGAAGCTTGACTTAATATCCGAAAGGAAAGAATTGTTAATACAATGGGAAGAATTCAGAATAGTTGCTATTAAAACTGACAAATAAGAAGATGAAGTGGTGTTGCGAGAAACAAAGTTGAACTTGGACTATGCGAGCTAAAGGTGGGCGGCTGGGAGAAGCGATTGTTTTCCATGGGCGATCGAGTTGAAAAGTTTCAGAGGTTCCCTTTGTTCGTGAAACTCGGGCACATCTCGATAATAAACTCCGTGGCTTTCGTTGATTTCAAATTTCATTAAAAAGTCCCTTCGTTCTTAATAAAACCGGTAGACAGCTATATCTGAGAAGTTTTTCGTTAGTTTGTTGACGACATTCGATCTCATCCAATTACGAATGTCTTCCAAATAGAAGAAAATTCTTTCAACGAATTTAATTAACTGATTCTGCTCTGTATTCAGTTCTAGATACATCGATTGGTATTTATTATCGAATTAGCTATAGCAAATTTTGGCAATCGATACCGCGTACAGGTAATTCGACGACAAAGCTGTACAGAGTTATATTCACTTTACGTAGACGTGTGAAAAATTTGGAAAATTAGAGGTAGAGTTTCGCCAGAGAGAAAATTTCACGCGCCAACATTTTATTTTTTATTTTTTCCAAATAAACTGGCTAATTAATATTTCAACAGATACACCGAGTCCTGGACTTTTTATTTTCTTTTTTTTTTTTTCATTGACGAGATATTTCTTTTTTTTTTTAAATACATCGATCGTTCATGGATCACCTGTAGCTCCCATAATTTCCGTGTATCTACTGCGTGTTCACCAAACGAGAACTTGAATTCTGATGGAAAATATCTAACAGAATTATTGTTATTGGTTAAAAATCTGGTCGGTAGAGAAATAAAAAAAAAAAATATTCTCCGGTGTAATTTCGTAAAAAAGAAATCTGGAAAAGCGTGCGTATATCTTTCGATTCTCTGGAAGCACATTGCTTCCGACCACGTGTCTGCCTCGAACGTGACGTTGACCCTCGTAACCAGGATTACGGAACGATCACGTGGTTTCTCGGTCTGTATACTGTTCAAAGTCTGAGGAATAAAAATAACGGGGCGAAAATTGGACCAGGGCAGTAGAATTCCGAGGTGAAGGTTGATGGAAAAGGTTCTAGCGAGTTTCTTCGAAATTGAGGTTAGGTTTATCGCCTATACAACCTTCGATTGCCATTTGGTAAAATTGATCGTCGGCAATGAATGTGATTGTGTGATTTTATGTATCGAATGCAGGAAAGAAGCAGCAGTCGATCGTAAAACAAACGATTTCTTATCTACTTTCCAGAGAAATGGGAAAATACTCTGCAATTTTTACGTAAAATTTTGCTTTTCAAGCAGTTAGAGTTTTTTATTTCTACAAATAATTTATTTGTCTCTTAGTTTTTATCTGTCTCTTCGTGACATTATTGAGATATGTGTAATTTTATGTGCTACACTAGATTATCTGCGTAGTAGTGACACACATATATGAGTATGCGTGTGTGGAAGTACGTGCGTGCACAGCGTCTCGTAAAACAGATGACTGAGACGTGTGCAAATGTGTATCGACGAAGATCTTGTGAATCGTATATTAAATAAATCTGAAACTATTTTTATATCAATTCTAAGTGTAATCTAAGTATTCTTATACAATTATTTCGGTGATTAAGATGCACAATTCTCAACAGAGATACACAATTTTCCAGGGATTTTATGATAATGAAGTATACGTTTAATATGAATAGAGATACAAATATAATACGATGTAATGAAGTATAAATATAAGAAATATGGATAGAAGAATTAAGTGATTCAATTTTCCTCCCTCTTTCTCCTCTCCCTTCTCTTTAAATTCGAACAAAATTTCCAAGATGAAAGTCCATCACTTCCATTGAAAAAAAAAAAATGTTGAAAAGAAAAAGTTTAGTCAAAATTCCCAAGATTTTTCCGCTTCTATTTATAGCGATTTATTTTTAAATATAAAATCAAAACAATTTTAACAATCAGAGAATTTTCAAAATACAATGCAAACAATCGCAAATAAACTAAAATAGATAAGATCATTTAAAATATAATTCAGTAAACTAATACGAATTATAATATTACTCTCAATGTGGAAGATACACACATACGTACAAGTATTTGTTAATGTAAAATATTATCGGAAATCGAAGTAGTCCGGGTCCATGAAAATTTGGAAAAATTCAGATTTCCCAGAAGAGTGAAATTCAGCGATGAACTTTCCGTCGTATTCCGCAGCCAGTTAGGCTTGCGAATGTTTTCGCCGATAGGCCAGCAACTTAGACGAAATTCTTAAAACATCGAGGGAACACATTCCTAAACAGTTTTTCAATGAAAATAAAAGATCACGTGGACCGAGATTTCTCCCGAGAATAGAGGACTCTGGATTCAATATTAAAGCGGAATATGTCGAAACTGCGGAGTGATTTGCAGAGGAAATCACGTTGAATTTCCGTCGACTTCCTCATCCGAGCGTATTTCATATTCGCTTCGAATTCAACGTACTGATAAAGGATCCCCTTTTTCTATTATTCGTTTATCTTCGTGATAAAATTGAATGATCGAACAAATCTTCGATCTAAATCTGTGTTAACGAATCAATTTCTTTCTGTTATAATTACTCCTCGTTTATTTAGTTTATTTATTCGGCAATCAAAAAAAAAAAAACAGTCAACACATGGAACTATGTGTTTAGTAGAAAAATAGTATCGGTTGTGTCAATTTCCTTTGTTTTACGATACGCTCCATTTAGCTTGTTCAATGGAAGCGATTAATATGGAAGTAATTTATACGTTTAATGAAGCAGTGGAAATTTTAATAAATGGAGAAATCTAATCATCTAATTCATCCACTGGGAGGAAAATTTACAAAACGTATTTGCAAATAAGTATATTCTAAAATTTATAGGAAAGAAAGTGTCTCTCGCTTTCAGTTTAAAAAATGTTCAAAATTAAACAATTTCCACAGAATTTCCAAGATTTTTCCACTTCTACTTCTATCGATTTTTCCTATTCTATAACAGGATTTTTTTTTAAGTATAAAATATTGGAAACAATCATCTACAAGGAATCTTATAAAAATATTGCAACAACTAAATTGATGTCAACCAAAGTGATTCGACTAATTCAATCGAGTTCGATGTGAAAGTAGAATAGGTGAAATATCCATTCCTGTTCCGGATGAATTAATGCAAAACACATAGAAATTCTTGGGAAAGGAGTGTAAAAGAATTTTCATGCGCGCGTCACGCTAATTTCTATGGGATACAAAATGCAAAAAATGCAGAGAAACGTTTCGTCCGTTCGTCTGAGCGGTAGATGAAAATTGAATTTTTTAAAGTAGAATGACGAGAAGAAGCATCGTGTGGCTGGTTTAATTTCGGGGTACACGTTCTCTCGCCAGATGGGGTTTCTTTTGATGAAGGCGGCGAGAAAAGAATCGAATAGATGGACGTAGAATCGAAGTAAATAATATGAAACCTGCGCTTTCTCTAGAAATTCTCGAGAGAATGAAGGTGTAACCAAGTGGTAAACACTTTATGGTGATTGAAGAAAAAGGAGGAAAAAGAAAACACTTTCGAGAAATGAACGAGAAAATTAAATACCGCTACTTCTAAATTTTATTGCGAACAAAAGTAAAGTAGAGATAATTGTCTTTTTTTTATGGTTACAGTCCTGGGGAAATTGCAAACTTGAGAAATCTAAATATTAGAAACATTGTTTAAAAATGTACGAATTTTCAAAAGTTCTATTAAAACCCAACAAGTTTGAAAACGTTACAAGGAAAGCATAATGTAGATACAATTGTATCTTTCTATTTAAATTTATGGTTAGTTCATTTAATTGACCTCATGCTGAAGAAATTGTAAAATTAAAACACTTAGAATTAAGAATTCTCAGGTCTTATCAACACACAAGTGGAGCGCCTGGAATAATCGACCTGACCCCTTCATATTCTTCCCATATCGAGTCATGGGGGGCGGTTGTTCCAGACAGATTTAAGAGCCAGTTTTTCAACCAATTATAGAACGAAATTATAGAAACTCTTCTACGGTGTGGAAATCAAGATAGCGACTGGTTTCGATCCGGAAATCTGTAAGTTTCTTCGACGAGACAGATTTCGGGGGTTGGCCATTTTGCAGAAGTCGAGGGTACTTGATGACCGAGTTTGGAATGATGATAGGGTTCTTGAAGAGTCTTGCAGAGGATTTTTGCTAATAGAACACGAACAAAATGGAGGGGTCGACAGATGTACTTCCTCCTGTGAAATTTTATCGAAATTTGACATTTTATCGATTCCGGATAAAAGCTCCTATCTAACCTAAGATTCGATTAGATTCCCTTTTTATCGAAGAATGTCATTTTTGATATATAGCGTTGAATTATATCTAACAATTTTTATCGAAGAATTTTATTTTTCATTAAGTTAGGCTTAGATCAAATTGTTTAGCGAAAAATATTATTTGGTGGACTCTGCATCTCGGAAACTCTGTAACACGTTAAAAGACATATGCAAATAATCATGAAGGGCGCGAGGGCACTTAAGGAACCCCACTTGTTGGACATTAAATAGGGGATAAAGGGGAGGGTACCGGCCACCTGATGCCACGCTACTGCGGCATCGATCCTCTAATCCAGTGATTCTCAACCGATACTACTTACATCTTTGATATTATACAATATACAATTGTTGGCATATGAATAATTTTGTACGATAATCTCGATAATCTCCATTTAAAAAAATCCTTATTTATATAAGCAAGAAGCTAATACTCGGAATGATACAGCAATTTTCCACATTTTCTTCCAATCGTTTACGAACGGACCGGAGAGCCACTGCAACAAACTACACACCGTTCTCCGCTAAAAATTGCTCTCTGCGGATAAGAAATATTTTTATAAATAGGACAGACATCTTCAAATCACGATCTTTGCTTTTATATTAATTTAATATCGACCTACCATTTTAAATTCCCATCTGCGTATAACAAACCTGTTTTGTATCACCCGATGACTCCACCGCTTTGAAATAAGCTCGTACGAAATAGAAATTACAAATTTTACTTTCCACACCATACTATTCTATGCTATACCATACTATACCATTCTATTGGGTTGGCAACCACCGCAATCACTTAGTTACCAACCCCATAAAATTACAACGCATATTTATAAACAAAGTAAACGGTCACTGCAAAATAATCTACCTCGCTTAACATTTATATCTCGATAGTATAAAAATATTTATAAAAAAAAAAATCTTGAGAACCACTGGCCCAAACTACCCCACCAACGGTCGCCATGGCGACCAGCAATCCCCTTCTGTTCGTGCAAGGAACCACACAGTCCTGTTTCCACCACCTCGTTCAACCCTGGCATAGAAGAGTGACGTCAGATGATAAACATTAACCGTGGCGTAAACGTAACTCCCTCTGCTAAACGCGCACGCTACCCTAATAGGGGGTTGTAACCACGCTTTTTGCCCGCATGGTCAGGATTTTTGACCGATTGGCCGGCTTAAGGCTCGGGGTTGGAACGGAACGGTTGCTCGTCAGGCTGACTCGGCGACAGGATCGAGAAAGCTGAATAGTTTGGCTGTTTCATAGGGGCGGATTTCCATGTTTCGGCGTCGAACGACGCGGTGTTCACTAATATTTCCTTGGAGGAGGTTCTAGACTGTACTCGATCGTTTACAAATGTCTTGTTCAAGGAATTAGATGGGTCGGATGGAAATTGTCGTTGGGGTTGTTTTTCAAATTTTTATCCTGCTTATCGAACAATAAGGTTCATTTAAATATCGTTCATTTTTATCCTTCAAGTTGCGTAGTTTAGTTTTAGTTCATTTTATTTCTAGTATGCGAATGTCATTTTTATATTTTGCTTGCTGCACAGTTTATTTTTCCATTCCGAATATCACAGCGTGAAGCCGTTGTTTCGTGTTATAAAAACAAAATTTTTTAGACTTCAAAGGAATAAAATCCTCTGCCGTTGTATTCCACTGAATTTTAACCGACTGCTATTTAGGGGTTGAAATTTTGTATAACTTTCAAACTGCGTGATTTTTTCCCTCTAAGCGTATCTCAAATATTTCCTTGTCAAATTTTAGAACACGCTTTGAACTTGCCTAATTTTTTTCTCAATTCTTCAGGGTTTGAAACTTTTCAGGAAATTCTCGAAGAAATAGGATTTTTGAACGTTTATCGCGTTTCAAACGTTACTTACCAACATTTTAAGACACCTTTTAATTTCTTAAATCTTCTTTCTCAGATTCTAAAGGGTAGAAATGCTTCAAGTTAACAAGTAATAGCACTTTTTATTGTGTTTTGAATTTCTGTAATTTATGAAACTCTCAGGGGTTGAAATTCACTCAATTTCAAAGACATCTGACCCTGTCTCTTCATAAGATTTTACGACGCACTTTCAACTTCTCTAATTTCCTTCCCACCCCTTCTAGGGATTCAGATTTTTTAAACGATCAACATTGTCACTGAATGTTCATGTTTAAGTAATTTTTTATATCGTAAACGTGTTTGGACAGAATTTCAAGACAGCAGTCGAAGATTTAGCTTCCATAATATGGTTGCGTGGCCGAAGCGAAAATTATACTTTAAAATAAAGTTGGAAGGAAAATCGCGTTCCTTTCTTAAGGTACGTCCTCGTCATCAGGATTCTCTATGATGTAAATGTCGTCGTCCCTCGTATCCGGCAAATCTTTTCAAGTATATTTTATCGAGTTAAATAAATCCTTTGAAAGTCGAAACACTTCTTCCGGTAACGAAGTTTCCTTTAATCTACGATAAAGCTGTTACTTCCCGCTTTCTTTTTTTATTTCAAATTTCTTTGATAAGAGGTCTGAATACGATTTGCAGTCGATGGCGAAGGTTTTACACGTTTCGACAAATTTAAATTCGCAGATGTAGATATTTGGACGTTTATTTGTAACTTGCTAATTGTGGGAATGATTAAATATGAAAAATCATTTTCCTCCAATTTCTTTGTCCCCCATACGAGGTCTGAATACGATTTGCAGTCGATTGCGAAGGTTTTACACGTTTCGAAAAATTTAAATTCGCAGATGTAGATATTTGGACGTTAGTTCGTTACTTGCTAATTGTGGGAATGATTAGATATCAAAAATTATTTTCCTCCAATTTCTTTGTCCCCCATACGAGGTCTGAATACGATTTGCAGTCGATGGCGAAGGTTTTACACGTTTCGACAAATTTAAATTCGCAGATGTAGATATTTCGACGTTTATTTGTAACTTGCTAATTGTGGGAATGATTAAAGATGAAAAATCATTTTCCTCCAATTTCTTTGTCCCCCATACGAGGTCTGAATACGATTTGCAGTCGATTGCGAAGGTTTTACACGTTTCGAAAAATTTAAATTTGGAAATGTAGATATTTGGACGTTAGTTCGTTACTTGCTAATTGTGGGAATGATTAAATATCAAAAATTATTTTCCTCCAATTTCTTTCTCCCCATAAGAGGCCTGAATACGATTTGCAGTCGATTGCGAAGGTTTTACACGTTTCGACAAATTTAAACTTGCAGATGTAGATATTTGGACGTTAGTTCGTTACTTGCTAATTGTGGGAATGATTAAATATCAAAAATTATTTTCCTATTTTTTCTACGTAATAAAACGAGAGAAACACAGCGGTTTAGGACTCGAGATGAGAACAGCAGTTCTAAAAATGTAGTTTCGAGAAAATATTAAAGTTGCCTGTCTGAATGGTAGGACAATGACACGTTTATCGTTTCTACGTTTCCCTTAAACGAAATTACCCCGTGCAATGTCGTATATTCGAATACCTACGTATCGAGAAATCTGATTACTTAGGATAGTGGCATATAAGACGTTCGCTATAATTCTTACAGCTCACAGTACGATTAAGCAATGCGATTTACGTGGAATATTCAACACTTGTTTGGGTTACACGCTTCACAACCTTCGAATCGTTCGACATCGATTTTTACAATAGTCGCGCCGCGGTTCCCAGAGTTTACTGCACGTTCCACGTTGCATTATTGAAGTTTCCCATTGGAATCGAACAGAAAGAGGGATACAAACTCTTTGGAAACTTTAGGGTAACATATCTGAAACGAATTGTTGACAAGTTTGGAGGGAAAATCGTGTTTGTTTTTTTTTTTTTAATTTATGATATGATAATGAATAATTTTTTTTTATTTTAATAATTTTGTAAAAATAAGTAGCGGGTAATAAATTCTGATAAAATCGAATCTTTATACGAATTTCAAAACTATTACGGTCTTCTTACTTTTAAATGAAATTATAAGTAATTAAGTTCTAAGTAAATTAATTATAACATAGAATTTCTATAAGTACATTAATTGTATCTTATTACATTTCATTTGGGCTAAATATATATCTATCTGACATTTTAATTGATAAACATAATTGTGAATTACATATATAGTTGAGTAATTTAGCAGTTTATTAATTTAATTCGTATAACACCCGTGGTTTAATTTTATGACAGGATTTCACGATGAATTTGACAAAGACAATACGCAAGATGGGAAGAATATAAAATCGAGTTGTCATTAAATTCGCGCGCGATTTTAAAGCTCTCGTTAATCCTAACAACGTTTGCTCAAAGCAGTTTTCAGAATTATGCAAGCGTAAAATGTAGAATGAAATAAATGCAAACGATGTCTGACTGATGACGGACTGTTTCTACTCGTCCCACGTATTTCTATTGCTTCCATGTGTTTCGCTCCTTTGTGCGGATCTATTTATTTCATGTTGAGAATCTTCGACGAAGCTTTGTCCCACAACAATATTTCTACCTGAGTCGTGAAAGATTTTCAAACATTTAGATGTTCATATTAAACAATTTTTGATATTGAAGAATTTCAAATTTAAAGATTCTAAACATAGAATCTTTGAACTCTCAAATATTCAAATAATTAAGCTTTTAAATTTCTAACCTTTATATTTCTTACTTTTTAGAAATTAGAAAGAAACTTGAGATATAATTGTTCCTCCTTTTACTCAATTCTTTTTCCATAATTTCAATTATATTTCTCTTTGCTGCTTCAATTTCAATCTCATTCGACTGACACTCGAGAGGCAAACAAAACTCAGAAAACATGTTCGTTCTAATTGAAATTCTAACCACCAAAGAATCCAAATTTCTTTGAAGCCTCGTTGTTACAAAATCAACGAAAGTCAACGCAATGTTAAAAATCTTTCTCTCTCTCTCTCTCTCTCTCTTTTTCTCTTTCTCTTTTAAGCAACAAAAATACAAATGGCAAAACGTAAACGAAGGAACCATTAGACGAAGCGTATCACTGAAAGAGAACCAATAAAATCGGAAAACGGTGATCGATCGCGTGAGAATGAGAGCAAATGGATGGTGGAATGCGTTATTAGTTTTATCCAGGACCGCGGCAGGCCAGGAAATTACGAATTCTAGGCGAGATCTCGCAAACACCGGATCCACGCTCGTGTAATTAATAACAAGCGATGGTTCGTTGCATGTATAATTCCATTTTAACCGTTCGTCGTGTAATTCCCTGGACCAGGATAAAATTTAGCGTGCAGTTTCCAGGGTTTCTTTTTGTCCGAGAGGACTTCGATGAGAAGCAATTTGTTGGAGAGCGGAAAACAGTCTTTGTTTGCTGCTGGAAACTTTCGAGCTCGGAATGTGGAAATAAAACGATATAATGTGAATCGAAAAGTAATAAAATATAATAGTATTGAACGTCGCTTTTACAGAGATTTCGATAGTAAATTCTAGATATATAGATACTTTCAATTTGAAGCATGTATTTCGTATATTTGTATAACTTAATTTAATTTCATTTATATTAACATATTTAATATAGTTGCTATTAATTAATAAATATCAAAATATTTATTATTAATGTAATATATCATAGCATCGTTCTATACTAATATATTATATAATATACCAATAGTAGTAGAAGTAGTTTGTTACCTCTACGAGGTACAAGACTTCCACTTTGCATTTTAACTAATAGACAAATTTCAATGTGGTAAAATTATTATAATGCGATGTAATATATCAATTTGTATAAATTTATGCTAATTGTGTTGTCAAATATGTAATTGTAATTTGTATATTTGATGTATCTTCGTATAAATATATTTTGTGATCGAGTTTAAAACTCGCGATACTTCAACGCCTCTTTAAACGTTTCAATACCTCGAAATATAAAACACCGTTTTAACTTTGAAAATTCTTTTCCCATTAGAGATCGTCTTTCTTTTTATAATTATTTATATTAAGAGCATTTTTACCGTAACTCAATCCGAGAAAAAATGATCATTTGTATACGGTGGAATACGGCAATTTTTATCTTTTTCCGAAAACCACCACTTTTTCAACAATGTGTGGCTCTTCCCTGTTTCCTTTTGAAACAACGTCGCGTCCACAGAAATTCGATTTTCAACGTCCGATGGTGCTTCGACTACTGTTTTATTTTCTTCTCCTTTTTTATTTTCTGGGTCGAGTTGCCGTTAGTTTTTCGTGTCACCGAAATAAACTCGAGCAGGGAATTGTTATTTTATTTTTCGAAGGTCGACAAACACAAAAATAAAAACGGGCCGATGTAATTGAATTAAACAGAATTTCTGTTATTCCTCTACGCACATAGATATCTCCAAATTGTACATTTAATTCGATGGTACATACTGTTATTACCTTTACGATAGACTGTAATTAGACTTTAGAAGCGAATTTTTTCATAAGGATACGTGCACGGTATTAATTAAGCTTCCCGTTAATGTAAATTTTATACGAGAAAAAGACCATTGGTTTTTTATACGAACCTTTTAGTTTGCATATTATAAAAGCTTAGTTTTTATAATATGAAGGTTCTTCAGAATAAATATAAAGGAAGTCTTTTTTATGGAAATGTCTATCCATTATGCTAATCAAAGTTACGACTAGCCTTACGCAGAAGCAAATTACTTATTATTACTTCTGTATTTCAATTCTCGGGATATCACAAAGAGATATTAACTTTATGTAATTATGAATTATTTTCCAGAGGCAATTTAAAAGAATCTTTGTCTTTTTTTTTGTAGAGACGTGCATTACGTTAATGAACCTTTGATAAATCACAAAAGAGATCAATTATTCGTCCTTAATAATAAAGATATTAATTAAACGATACACAATGGACAAACATTTTTTTTCATCATTTTAAAGAAAAAGTTTTTACATGAAAATTTTAATCAATGTGTATATAATTCAACGTTAATTAGCCCATACAAAGACTAATACTGCTATACTCTGTTCAACGAAAATGCTGATATAAAATCAATAATGTTTCTTTCAATGTGATGCTTTTTTACTCGCAAGCTTCATTAACGTAGCATATACGTCCATACATACGTCGACTCCATAAAAATTGTTCTTTGAAACCAGATCTTGTGGAAATTGTCAATTACGCAAAAGTTCATTTTATTATTAAAAATGAAATGTATTATTTTCACTGATAATTACTTCGTTTACGAAGAACGTTTACGTTCAGTCTGTCACTAGACTGTCACTCGCGTTTAATTCGTCCATGGGGAGGAAACAGGAGACATTTAACTTGCGAGCTTCTAGTCGAGTCTGTAATCGCAAATGTAATTGGATGCTCGGTCGAGATAAAACCGCGTCATCTTCATTTACTTCGAACAATAAGAAGAGTAGAAAGCGAAGAGAAACAGAAGAATCTGCTTTGTAAGATCGTCGTTGCGCAAGAAACAAGCATCTTTGGTTGCAGATGCATCCGTCTTTTCTATTACAAAGATTAAGAATTATCTGTTTCATTCTTGGATCGCCTTACCAACGTTACACTTGGAGTAATTGCGTCGTTACACGAAACTGTCTCGGTTAATAGAATGGACTTCTTGAATAAACGAAGCAATCCCACTATAGTTTGCAAACTGACCTAATGAAATTTCGATTTGCTCAGCTTCTTTCGCATTTCCAGCGAATTTGCCAGATTTTTTTTGCAAGATGAAAAGCAGAAAAACAGGATGTGAAGTAGAAAGTGAATCACTATCGAGAGAAGCCAGCAGAGTTGAATACATTTTTTTCTTTTTTTTTTTTACGACTCTGCTGTCGTGTAAGGGACGTGTTCGTTATTTTCTCGTGTATTTTTAAGAGGCACGAGAGAAAGAGGGTGGTGAAGAAGGACGTAAGGGTCGAAAGGGATAAAAGCATGGTCTATTGGGAGATCCCTTTGTGACGCGCAAGGCTCACGGATAATACGTTAACCAAGAAATATTGCATAATTTATTGACCTTTCATTTTTCTTTCTGCTATAGAAAATCTTAATCATAATCGTAATCCTGATTCTTTGATTTTTAATATCTCTTCAAATGCCGAAGAAATATGAAGAAAAAGTCTGAAATTCTTAGTCGAAGAAGTTTCAATTTTGCCATTCGTTTTATATTGCTACAAAAATTACACAGTCGCTTTATTTCTCATCTATCGTTTGCTCGGAGAACAATTCTATAAATCTCTTGCTTGCTCTGTATGGGAAATATTACACAATTTTTTGTACCTCGATATTCCATAGTCACGAACGTTGGATTGATTTTTATTAAGTAACCAAAACCTAGCGGAGAATGTTCTGTCGAGGTTTGTCGGCTAATCCGTCCTTGTTTTCCTTCCATTTCGCCAGAAAATTGGATTGGGACTTGGATAGTCGCGATGAAGGTGGATCATCGATTGACTCTATGCTATTGTGCTTGCGGGGTTTTCCGGTAATTGAAACCATGTCATTCTTGTCTAATTTACCGGTAAATTGCACTATTGGCTATCTTGGAAGCACGTCTTCCTTCTCACTGACTTGTACTACTTACGTGTTTTCTACAAATAATTCTGTCGTTCTTGTTCTTAAGCCAAAAATTTCTTCTTTACGAATTTTCATACGAATGGCATACAAATAACAGATCATACAGATACACAGATACACACAAATTTGGGAATTTATATTTTGATTAGATACTTTTCTGAGGTAAAAAATTCACCTTACGTATTTTTGTAAATTGGGAAATTGGAAGAGTTTGAAAATGAATTGTGGATATTTCAGTAAAATTTCGTTTCAGAATTTTATATGCAAGTTGACCAGTTGGCAGAGTGTTAGTGCACGAGTATATCTGCAAATGTGGAAAGTATGGTAGGCCAGTTGAAAGGCTGATGCATGTATGCGTGTTTGAAAATGTAAAACGCAGAGACCGTGGCCATGCTATTCAGGCTGATTAAACGTAGCTACGTTCCCCTTCTATCGCATTCTCCTGATGCGGATAAATCGCGATTCCAGTGAATGGTTTATTATAGAATTTTATTTCCCAACAATTTAAATATACAAAATATGGTAATATATAATATATAAACTCCTTGTAAAATACGAACTCAATTTAAAATATGGTAATATAATATGGAAATTTCTTAATAGTAAAATACGAATTAAATGTAAAATACTGTTATTGATCGAAGGATAGAAATATTTCTCGAGATTAAAATTACAAATCGAAAGCGAATTAAATTGCAAAACGATGAAGATTAAAATTAACATCCTTTACGTAATAGAATTCATTTTATTCCCTTACTGAAAGTCGAACGAAATGAAATTTAAGCTGGAAAAAGAGAATGACGAATATTTTAATATGATTTATTTCAAATTGCAGCAAAGTATATATCTTTCCTCTAGCGACTTCAAACTAAATAAAAGTAAATTCGCAAAAAATTCACGAAGCTAAATTTAGGATCAACCGCGTTCGAAATATTTTTTCACGTTTTAAGTAGAACAAACTTAAATTAAACCAGTCAACCGAAAACTAAATAACCTACTTTCAAAATGCATAAAAATACAATATCCCTAATTTCGTATTGAGCATAAATATATTCAGAAAATTAAAATTGCGATCAACCATGTTCGAAATATTTCTTCTACTACAAGTGGAACAAACTTAAAGTGGATCGACCGTAAACTAAAACTCGACTCATGTTTCTCCTTTTCCTATTAATTTTACATTATTCCTGGAACAACTGGAATATCTAATAGGCCGTTTGAAATGTAACGACTAGAAGTTTCACGCGCAGTTCCGTGACTAGAACATCCACGCACCATGCCGTGACTAGAGATGAGTTAGTACGTGTCAGGTGGCATTAAATGCACGTGTAGTTAAGCGAGAACTTGTCTCGACTCGTGCTGCTCAGGGAGCAGGTTCCACTGTCTATAAAGGCCAGGCCTGCATCGGAATCGTTTCTTCTCTTAAAGTATGTAGGTTACCAGTGACGTCATCGGCCGCCCAGTGACGTATGCATCGTGAAATATGCATCGTTGCAGCGATGCAGGTCATTGACGGCCGTGTATCTTTTGTAAGGAAATAAATTTCCAGGAAGTTAAAGCCAAATTTTCGAATAATTAGCCACGAAAGATTGAGAAATTGGTAGAATAATTGAAAATTGCTTTTTCATTGATGAAAAAATAGAAATGCGTATAAGACGTTGTTGGAAATTGTTAGTATAACAGTTATATATTGCATTGCATGTTAAGGGCTTTTTACTTTTTATTAAACTTCCATCGATTTTTGGATGGTTTCAGATAGATTGGTCTAAAAATTTATGTTTTTTTTTTTCTACTTTTCACGGAGGATCTAGATTTACCTGGAAATGGTAATTGTTATGCTTTAATTAGAAAATTTGTCTCGTGTTCTAAATTACGAGGCTAGAGTTAAAAATAGAAATTTAACTCAACCAGCGATCGTGGTTGGAGTATTTAGAGTAAAAATTTAATTAGCAGTCGAATAATAGTTTGCCTACGATTGAGCAACTTTTACTTCCGACGTGTTTTCAAGTAAACCAAGGGAAAACAGTCGTGTAGCTATGTAGGTGGGAAGTATGTCCGACCATGTACGTCCCACTTCTACTTGTCCTCGTATTTATCACTTATACCTCGTGAACTATTATCGACTGGTACTTTAACAATAAATAGAAATATAACATACCACTAATAACCAAGAACAAATAATAATAGCAATTTCTCTTGTATAAAGATTTCGGAAAACCTAAAATTTCGAACATCTCTCAAAAAATCAAGCTACCTTCGTTCCAGCCGAATTTCACATAAATTCATAAAAATCCATAATTAAACAAGTAATAATAATATAATAATCGTGTGGCAATAATAATTGCCGCCTTATCCTAAACGTTCTAAAATCTAAAATTCAAGACAAGCCATCTTTGTCCCCACCGAACTTCCCATAAATACAGTAATTGCATCATATTAATAATTTCTACCATTTCCTAAAAATTCTACGATCTGAAATTTCACGCATTCCTTAAAAAGTCATCATCGTTCCAAGTGGACGCCATTGAACAAAAGGTACTAGTTCATGGAAAGTCGGAGTGAAATGAAATCGATGGTTCGTACATAATCTCGGGACGCTCGGCGTCGCGACGCAGCAGTCGGGACGCTATTAGCATGACTGCCGGTATCAAATATTAGAGACGAGAGTGTGCACAGTGGGAATCGCGTGTGTAGAGCTTTCTGGAAAAGTTATGGGTATTAACCCCAGAACGGAGCATCAGAATTCCCGCCGCGTGTCTGGGTTCGATCCCATTTGCAATGCAACTTTAAAGAGGAGGAAGCCGCGCGGGGAGCACATTCATGCGCATTCATATAATCGTTTATGCTAATGGATCGACTGCTGCAAGAAACAACACGTCGCGTGCCATTAGGAGACCTACTCGCAAGGGAACAACTGTTCCATTGTTTTAATTCCGATGTAACGACGTTGTTGCGGCTGAAAGGAGATGAAGATTAGGTCGTCCAAGTGACACGAGACAGTTTGTGGTCTTTAGGACGAGGAATCGTTGCAATAGTCGTGACTATAAGGCAAATTATCGTGACTATAAAGAGAAATAGTGCTATTTGCTGCTCGTATCGCTGGTAATTTTAGCGAGATCCTTTGATGTAGCGTATGATTTTGGTTACTTTGGAATAGACGAAGACCTCGCGTTTTTGTTATAATTATTATTATTGTTGCCGTGTTATAATTATTTCAATTGATTATAAGTTTTGAAAGATGGATGACTATATGGTGAAATATTTAGTTCAATGGATATTTCTGGTTCACTGGCTTAGAGCTAAGTTACTTGATTTGAATCATTCAATAACTTGAATTACATACACAATAAATTAATGAACATATATGAACATTATCATTTAACTGTATACACTCAAGCATTAGGATAAACACTGTTGAAGTAATTACTTGAAGAAAAACCTTACATCTTTAATTTTGTATATCTGTGACCGCTGTTACAAAGAGAATTTAGATAATATTAGACAAAGAGAATATTATTGTGCAGTTGAAGATATATCTTCTTTTGGATTACGAGCTCTAGATGCAAAACAGCTATAAGTAGATTTCTATTGCTGTTTCTTGTAGTCTTCAGCTAGAGCTACAAGGTTAACATTTTGGTAATGCCCTTTGCTAGAAATATATGAACGTGCTCCCTATCATAGCTTCTTCTATCGTATTGTAACACTGGAAGAGTGAGGATCTTGATCACTATACTTATGATTATACTTATACCTTTATTTATTTCAATATATTCTTCCACTACAAATTCATTCGCTCGTTCCTCTATCAGTCAACCTCAACAAACACGAAGGTTCAATAAAACAGTTCATAAAATTCATAAAACAGGGAATATTTCACATCTAGCTTCAAACAGAAGTTACGTAAAGAAAGAAAGTCAGTATCAACCCATCTACTCGACTATTGGTTTGACATTTTTTTTCTTCAGAAACTTGTCTGGTTTCTTCACTTAATTAAATATTTTCCAGATAGTCGAAACGGTGCACAGTAAATCGAAGGAACTCTGAGGTTAATTGCGTTCTCGCCATTTATTTAATACTCGACCTACATGTGTAAAAGTTCGAGCTTTCAGCTGCTAATTTATCGCACCGCGGCCCATTGTCTCTAATTGCCAGCCAGAGAATACGATCTCCCTGTATTCTCTTTTTTTCTTTTTTCTTCCCTTTCGTCTCTCGCGGTATCGTTGCTGCGCGATTTACGACGCGATGAGAAATAGTTGAGAATATTTCTGTCGCCGTGTTCTGGCTGATCGACGAACCGCAATAAGTTGCGACAAATTTGTTTCCCACCCCCTAGATGAAGCTTTTTCCTCGGAAACGAGTGTAAATTGTTTGGCGTTGCTTCGATACTGTCCGCTCGCGCCGACATTGATTTTCAAATATTTTTAGAAAATTTAAACGTTTGTTTAAACGCTTTGATAGACAATTTTAATTTTTCCGGGTTTTGATTAAAATCATTTTAGAAACTCGACGTAGAAACAAAATTTTGTCGGGAATTTAAAATGTTATAAATTTACGCTGGTGTTTTAATGAAAAACTAAGGCCCTAGTCACTTGTTAAACTTCGGTTTTCACGGAACGATTACAACGCGCCATCGAAATGAACTTCGAAACAGGATTAAGCGACCAATCATGCAGGGCAACTTCGTTTGCTTCTGGTGCATGCGAAAATTCACGAGAATCGTTCTCCAACTTGTAACGCCCGATGAATACCAACGTACGAGACTGTAATGGGAAGTTCTCAACTATCGGTATGATTTTGTTATCGTGGAATTTTCTGCAATTGGTCGCTTTCGAAAACTTCATTCACTGGAGCGACTACACCATTCAAACGGAATAAAGTCATTGCGATTGAGGTGGAATTTATTTTCTAAGCAATATAGATCGTTAAAAATATGTTGGGGACAAGACACGATAGTTAAGAACGAAATTTCGTTGATATCGTGACTATTAATATATAGCAAAATAATGATATTGAACTACGGTCCGAGAAAACTGACCTATGCGTCTCTAAAAATGCGAAAGCGTGTCTCAATCGTTTCAAATCAATTAACTTACATCTTCTCATACCTCAAATAATAGGAAACGAATGACTTTCGCTTACGCGGGGAAAAGATTTTACTCCTAAATCGCATACGTTGCAATTCTGATTCGATTCGTTTCTCTGCAGGCAAGTCAACTCGAATATTTCGATGGAACTGTGTTCAAAGTACTGAAAAGAGCCTATTAAGCGAAGAACTCCTGAGCATCGAGAGGTAGGAAAGCATAGAAATCGATTTTGAGCGCTCCTGGCGCGAATTATTGATCTGTACTACTGAAAGCTCCGAGCAATTTGAAATTAAATCTTTTCTGGAAGCTGCGGGTGGTTAATTGGACTGTACATACAAGGGTTTATCAGGGTACATTAAGGCTTTTTTATTGCACATTTATCGAAAAAATCGAGAACGTGATTTATTCGTTTAATTCAACCTCAATGGTTGACTTATACTACTGGAACTTCCGTATTTTAGGTAAATTTATATTTCATCGTCTCTTGCGCGGTGCAGACTGATATTCAGTGAGACTCGAATGACACACGTGCTTCAACTATCGATATCAGCTCCGGTTTCGCGGGTGACACCTAAATTATCGATTCGTACCACTGGAAATCGTTAACTGGACATATAATTCCAATTAATTAACGGCAAACGTTATATGCGTGCGTTAAAATCGAACGATATACAACGACTACGTTTTATCGGGACTAATCGATCCTTCATCGAGAGGATATTTCACGAGAAATCAGCAAAATTGAAAAATCCTTATCTCTGGTTTTATGTTTTTCATGATGGATGATATTCCAGTGGTGAAAGGCCATCATCGGTCATCGCAAAGTGCCGCAATCGATACAGAAATAAAAAAATCCAGAGAATTCTTTGGCTCCCACGAAGAAAGAGAAATACGTGCAGGGTGGATTATCTTTTATTATTATTTCATGATTACCATACGGGCGATTATTTTTGTCACGATTCCTTCCATTGGAATTTAGGTTTAAATAATTAGTTAATTAATTAGTCGATTTTAATGATTTAAAATCTTGCAATATGAAATGTCACGTCAGGGATGAATTATCCTCTGTTAATTAATTCCCGTTACATCATTAAATTATCGCGATTATGACCTTCGACAAGATCAATAAGTCAAAATAAATGAAACAATTATTTCCATGCGATACGAGTTCATCTAATTTGAATAATATTATCAGTATTATACGAACATGTTCACCGAAGATCTTATTAATCGAAGAAAAGCATCCCTTATTATCATACATTACACTGATAGGACGGTCAATCTCGTTCTCCAAACGGAAAATCAATTCCACCCTCTAATAAAAATTTGCCTAATCGGAATGATATTTTCCTACGTTCTTGTTAAGAAGCAAACATTTCTTGAAACTTGAAACTTTCAAGTTGAAAGAGACAAGATTATCATCATACATTAAGAGACAAAACTGGCGTATTAAATAAAACTTCTCGATTCCACCCCCACCCCAAATGAGAAATTATGTAACCAGAATAATGACTTTTGTGCACATTAAGAAACACACTGTATCTGAAATAAAATCCACACCGGCGATTATCACGTTACCGGACTGCGGTCAGTTACGCGAATTCATTTTTTTTTTTTATTATAATTAAAAAGATTAAACGGGTGAAAAAATTGTTTACTAAACATCGGAAAGTGTATTATATATACTTTGAGTATTTTAAACATTTTTGCATATTGCTTACATTCTGTGCACATTTCCATCTCCAAACTTCCCAAATTTATAGCCAACGCATTACAAAGCCAAAACGCGTATTCGACGAATATTCGCGATACCCCCACCCCCATTGTAAATCCCTATCATGATCACAACAAATAATTACTTCAAACTAATTTCCATGGTTATCCCATTCAATTATGACGCAAATGATAACGTCCTCGATTAGGGTGGAATGGACAGAAAGCACGCCGCCTAATAGGGGTGAAATAATGATAAATAGAAGGATTCCGCGGATGCTCGAAATTTAATGAGAGGTCAAAGGGTAGAAGCGGAGGCATTAAAAATTATATGGGCATTCCATTAGAGAGTGCTGCATCGTTGGAAAAAACCACGCGGGAAAAGAGATTGGAGAAAAAGGGGTGGACCCTGCTATTTCAGTGCCAATCCCTAAAGCATCTTGCTGCTTTTATTATATCGAAAACTCCGCTTAAATGTTCAGTTTCGAATGACAAAAGCTCGGATTGAAATTACGGATCACGATCAATTTCTCAACCTCCGGTTAACATTTTACAGCTCCACTTTTATTTATAGGGAAACTTTCGCAAGTTCAGAATCGTATAAATTGCAGTCTAAATTATTCTGAAAGTTATTAGGGAGTTCCCGGGTACTGTACGGTGAATTACGAAGTTTCGCGGAGTAAAACGTGGTCGTAAAGGAAACGAATTATTTCTAGCATCTGCCTTTTAATTAATTGCTGCTGAATATCTTGTTTGAGCCACGTGTCAAAACGAATGTTCAAGAGGACATAATTATCCGTGAAGTTTGCATCGTGCAAGTCCAGTCTCGTCGTCAAGTCAACTTATTTAATCACAAATTTGAAACTTGGCTCCCCTTTTCGCGATGAATAGGGCCAATTAACGGGGCATCAAACTTCCTGTGCAATTAAGGCTGATCTCAATTAAAAGTCCCCCGTTTCTAATTTATAGGAAACGATTTTATTCATTGTTCTTAAATTTCAGCAGAGTATTTCTCACATTTCCGATAGAAAAATTATATTCAATGGAGTTTCAAATATTCATTCAATTTGTCACATATTATTAGAAACTATTTATATAGGAAGTTAAGGAAATTTATTAAAAATCGTTCTGTATATCTTTAGCCTACAAAAATTAATGTACTAAATATAAAACATCCGATGCTTATTATAAAAATGTACTTTATCGAGGTACAGAAAACGTTCCAATTAATATTTTTTCTTAACAAAATTACGTCCAATAAGGACTAAGAATTTTTTTACATTAAAAGAATACATATTATATGTATATTACATATTGCTAAAAATAAAAAAAAACAAGATTACTTCAAATAAGCCCTTATTTCATTCAAACTTGAAGAATTCTTCCCAAAGATATCGAAATTTCCACAAACCAATGCCTGACAGTACGATTCTCCATGCTCTCATCCGTAACTGATCTAAAATCATCCCCGTTGGCAAAATTCCCCGGAACTTGCCGGTTGTAGGCTCGTCTGTAGCGCGAGATAAACTCGGTACACCGATACTATTGATTTTGCGAGAGGTGCAGAAAGAAGGGCGGCGGAGAAAGTAGAGGGTGAGCGAGGTCAACCCCCTTTTCAGGCTGGTTCGACATAAAACAGGGCTTTTCCGGGCTTAGGCCGGTTTATCCTTTAACGTTGTTCCTCTGCGGTAAACCGAGTCGGAAAAAATTGATGTTTAACCCTGCACCCAACCGCCCATGTTCTTATTTCCAACTCCTTCCATCCTCGTGGAATGTTTTATCCGAACGTGGAATGCAAGGTTTCTTATTTCTTAATCCCCTATTTTCTACGTCTATAGCTGTCGTGATAATTTAGGAAATAGACAGCAAAGTAGAAAAGCGGAAAATTTAGAAAATGGGAAAATATAATAAGTAAGATAATAAGGAAAATAATAAGTAAATAAGAAAATAGGAAAATATGGAAACTGGAAAACGGATGCTGGGAAAATAGGAGCAAGAAAATAAGAAAATAATTAGTGGTAAAATAGTAAAGTATGAAAATATGAAAGTAGAGACTAAGAAGATGGAAATTGCAAGCCAAAACCTCACATTGCTAAGAAGTAACCAGAACTGAGCTGCCGCGCAATTTAACTTCCTCGCATTTCCAAGTGACATATTATTCTCCAACTTATTCTTTAAACTGTCATTTGGATAAGCACTTTGAGAAATCGGAAACCACTTTGCAAACAAATATTCATTTTATTCCGACCTTCTCGTCCGAAAATCCTGGAATCTCAGCAGCAAAGCCCTTTGAACAATTTCTCCGCTCGACCCAATTGCTGCAACTACCTCGCAAGGTTCTTTTGTCTTGTACACACTGTCCATTATCGTAACACGTCATCCAGTAAACATAAAACACAAGGCGAAACACAGACAAGTATCCAGAGCGTGGAATTCTCGCGAGATTTCACGTACCATTTGCCACGTGGCTGTTTCTTTACGACGCCCTAAACGGAAACGATTCACAGAGAAAAGTCTGACCGTCAGAGAACCGTGAACGTTGCCACGTGGATGACAGTTGAACGAGCTCGTTTCTAAATCGATTACGACTTGCTTGATCTTACAAAGGGATTTTCGTAAAGAAAATAACAATAAGTGGCTCTTGCGCTTTAGTTTAGGTTTATGGAACTTTGGAAGTAAAGTGTATTGCTGAAATTTGGGGAAATTTAGAACATCGAGGAATGAAGAAAGATTCCTAAGGATAGAGAATAAAATGAGAGAACGAGGAAATAAATGATAGTATAAGTAGGAAAGGAAACAAAAATTCTGCGAGTGAAGGGAAATTGGGAAATGATACTGGAAAATAAGAATATTGGGAAATGATACTGGAAAATAAGAAAATTTGGAAATGATACTGGACAATAGGGAAATTGGAAAATGATACTGGAAAATAAGAAAATTGGGGAATGATACTGGAAAATAAGAAAATTGGGAAATGATACTGGAAAATAGGTAAATTGGAAAATGATACTGGAAAATAGGGAAATTGGGAAGTGATACTGGAAAATAAGAAAATTGGGAAGTGATATTGGAAAATAAGAAAATTGGAAAATGGAATTACAAGACAAAGGACTTTTTACATTCTAGTCCGACAAATCTCAATAATTAAAGAAGTGTTTCTTAGAAGTTTCATATTACATTTACTCCCGATTAAATATTCCATCGTTCGCACAATTACACGTTTGAAACTCCTCCTAATTGATACGCGCTTTCCACTTTATCGTTTGTTATATACTTAACGGCGTTAAACGTGAACTTCGATAAAAAGAACGACAAAACCGATCGATCGACACGAAGCTTCTCGACTCTCGATGTCATCGTGGCTACGTTCAAACGAAATTACAAAATTGATGGAGTAGACGGGATTGAATTGTGATTTCCGCTGAATCTGTTGAAGCTGCTGCGATGGTTATCTGAAATATCAAACGTTAATGGCATTTGGATCTCCTCCAAAATTAAACCCGTGTTTTTCGCCAACATGTGACTTACTTTAACCAATCGAGACCATAAATGAAGCTCGACAGCTCGAAACTTGCCCTATTTTCGTACTGAAATAATGCGTGTTCTTAAGAATATTCGCAAAGATTCATCTGTCAGGTAAATTTAGATCTCCTTCACTAGAACATTATTTTTCAAAATTTAAAGAAATCCATTCGTGGAATTTATGTTCCTTTAACGAGCGAATTATATTTCTATTTCTTTAAATATGAGAAACTCTTCTAAGGTAAGTAATATCGTACATATTGTTGCATTTAGGCATAGTTTTATATATTTTGATGCGCGAAAATATAGAGATGTTGCATTTCGAACTAGCAAACAAAATTGTTCAGTTGTAACAATTACGTTTAACCAGTATAATACACTAGAAATGATTTGATTATTTAGTTTATCTCACGCTCCATTTAACTTCTGGCTAAACTCTCAATTCAACTCTCACTCAGAATTTCTTACTTTGATAAACTCTCCCCGATTCCAATTCTCAACTCGCACCTCAACTATTTGAGTATGCATTTTCCACAAGCATTTATCCTCACCCACGTATATGTGTACGTTATCTCTTTGTCCGCTTTTATCTACTTTTCACTCGATGCAAATATTCTTAGAAAACACTCAGCCGCGTCCACACATAGCCAGGATGATAAAGTGAATTTCAAATCTCAGTAGATAAACAAATAGAAAGATAGAGGAATTGGAACAATCTAGAGATAAGAAAATAGAAAAATTGGAGAATTTCGCTCAAGAACAAGAAAGTTCCTCGTCACTCCAATTTAATCCAATTTCACAAAGCTCTTCACACTCCTCCGACATTCCACTTACTTCAATTCCAGTATCTGCAATCCTAAAATCCAACAACCCTTAAACACCAATATTCTACCAACCCAGGTAACAACGTCACGTGACTCATCCACAAACCCAACAACCACAAAGTAGCCATTATGGCAGACAACGATGACGCGATGGAAGACGAAGAAGATACAAAATCCGGCGTACCGACCTCCGAACGCATGTTTAAAAGTCCATCCGAAGTTGCTGAGGACTTGACAGCCTCAGAATATTGGAAAACACCATCAACTGCGTTATCGATAGCTTCGGAAGTAGCACGAACTAACGCTCGAGGCTCTCCAAATGCCCAATCCAGCAGGAGTATCCAAGAGCCTCAAGAGGAGAAGCTTTCGAAGAGCCAGGAAGAATTTAGAAAGTCTCAAGAGATCAGCCTAAATGACAAGAAGCCATCTTTGGACGAATTAAGCAAAGACAAGGTCCCTAAAACCACCAAGATGCATCGACAGTGTCATCGTCGATTCAGAGAGATCATAGGCAAACGCGAGCTGAGGAACGTGGAACTAGAGAAGCATCAAGGTGATCTGAAGAAGAGATTGAATATTCTGGAGTGTTCCATGCCAGCTGTAATGGTCTGGAACATGTGGAGAATGAGCCAGGGTACCTGTGTTCCTGGACTTGAACGAATCTTGGAGAAACAGTTTGAAGGTCCAGCTTCTGGAGAAGTGTACTGCCCCAGCACACCTAGTAGACACTTTGACTGTAGAGTGAGGGAAGTTGAGGCTGAGAGGAAACAGGCTGAGAAAAGAATGCAGGATGCCAAGGCCCTTTGTGCCGAGAAGGAAGCTGCACTAGAAGATAGAAATAAAAGACTGGAAGAAGCTAAGCAGTTGCAACAGGAGATTAAGTTAAGGATTGAACAACTGACTGCCGAGGTTCAAAAGCTTAGAGAGACTACTGCTAAAGTGGAGGATGATGGGGAATGTGAAACTGGTTAGTCGATTAAATTAAACTCAAACAAACTATTTGCGAAAGTCGAAACTATTTGAACTATTTGAAAGCCTAGGAAACAATTATTTATGTAATATAGAAATATAGTATCAAATTCTGGTCCTGATCGTTCTTTAAACGAGTTTTTAGAGACTAGTAAGAAAGCATCTCATAGAAGAAATTGCTTTTAATATAAAGATAAAACTTAGACATTGGTGCGAATAAAATAGGAATTCTCCCTCTCCTTTTTTATTAGGAGACAAAGTAGGCATAAGTTCGTCCAAAGCTAAAATTAAAATCACATGTAGGTGAATGTGGAATAATAGAGTGCAAGAAAAAGTGGTTAGAAAAAGTGCCCAGCTGCGCGTCCATCAAGTCAAACGACATCGAATGTCTAGAAAAGCTGCAACAGCTAGCAGAGAACGAGGTGTACATGAAAAGAAAGATCGCGGAACTGGAATGTCGCGAGGAAGCTTACATGAGGACCCTCCAACAAGCGGACGAATTATGGTGTAAGGTGGACGCCGACGCAGCCAGTACCGTGAGCGGATTACAGGAACAATTACACATGAAGACAACGGCGAATCAACAAATGGCTGATCGAATTTGTCAATTAGAAGACGTAATAGAACAGTTGAGGAAAAGGCTAGCAACATGCAGAGGCGAATTAGAAAAATACATGAGCATAAGCAAGATAGAGGCTTTGATAGGCAAAGATGATGACTTTGCCGATGTGCTTGAGAAGGGAATACTAGTTGAAGTCCCTGTAAAAGACAAAGAGGTTGGCAGAGCTGAAGACCTAGCAGACGTTGACGATGTGGGTATCCTGGTTAAGGATGAGATGGTCGAAAAGGATATTCTAGCTGTGGTAGAGCTAGTTGACACTGATCTAGAGGCCAGCCCTGATACCGTTGATGTCGTCTTAGAGATGAAACCTGATATGGTGGACCGTGACATAGAAACGAAACCTTCTGTGACAGACGCTGCCATGCGCGTGGTTCGAGCAGACCTTATAGACGTGGATGACGCTCAAATGGCGATCCATCCAGACGATTTTGCCTATGAGGATGAAAGGCTGAGGCAAGCTCAAGATTATTTGGCAAGAATAGGATCTCTTTCGGAGCTGGACAAATACGGAGACGACTATATCTGTGCTTCGGACTTTATTTGCAACGACGTCGTGGTCTCTGAAACTGGACTAACAGAGGAAGAGATGATCGCTTTGAACGAGAATCGTGTTACACCACAGGAGTTGCTAGAAAAATATGGTTGGAAGTTTGATTTGGCAGAATTGATGGCTCAAGCTACTGTGGAGGATGTGGAAATTCGGGCACCGGTGACTGTGCCTGTAACTGTTCCACCTGTTGAGATGGAACAAATTGAGGTTCAGGATAAATGGGTCATTGATGTTGATGTTAAAGAAGTAGAAGACGCTTCGACAAAAGTAGAGGTCACTATCGAGGAAACTATGACTATCGAGGAAAGTAGAATTGAAGAAACTCAACCTGTAGAAGATATTGACTCTGCTGAGGAATATGAATCACTAGAAGACACCGATGCTATTGAAGAAATTACAGGTGTGGAAGAAGCTATTCAAAAACCTAGACCTGTAGAAGACTTAGTAGATATTGACAAGTATGAATCTGTAGAAAACATTGAGTATACGGAGAAAATTGAACTTGTGGAAGACATTACACTTACGGAAGACATCAGACTTGACGAGGACGTTAGACCCACTGAGGAAATTAAACCTATTCCTACAGAAGAAATTGAACCTAGACCTGTCGAAGAGATTGCACCCGCTGAAGAAGTTAAACATACTCCTACGGAAGAAATCGAACCTAGCCCTGTCGAAGAGATAAGACCTACTGAGGAAATTAAACCTATTCCTACAGAAGAAATCGAACCTAGCCCTGTCGAAGAGATAAGACCTACTGAGGAAATTAAACCTATTCCTACAGAAGAAATTGAACCTAGAGCTATCGCAGAGATTACACCCGCTGAGGAAGTTGAGCCTATGCCTATAGTAGACACTACAACCGTAGAAGAAACTAAACTAACGCCTGTTGAGAGACCCATTGAAGAAATTAGACCTGTCGAAGACGTCAGACCCTTGGAAAGAGCTACCCCTCTTGAACCTACCATAGTTGAAAAGGAAAAACCACTTGTAGATGAGAGGACAGATGTTCCACCAAGGGATGTTCCAAAAGAAAAAATTGACAAAGATAGTGTCCTGGTCCCACGACAAGAGATGTTATTATGGCAGGATGACGTGGATACTATTCGAACAACAATCGCGGTACTACTTACGATATAATATTTATTAAGTTTAAGAAGCGAAATTAATCGATATATATATATATATATATATATATATATATATATAATTCTTCTGATCGTTTGGAAATATAGGAATGTCCTGATTGTGTGGATGTAAAAAAGGAAGCTGATCAGTTAGCTACTATGATGTCAGCGTACACTGGAGTGAGTATTATAGATCTATCATTTAAACTTAATATACAATTAATTACAAATTTATTAAAATATTTATTTTTTATAATTATATTAGATTTATTTATAATTTAATTTAAAAATAATACAATTGTAATGTATTTTCGGTTAGATTCGATTTTATATTATAAGAAATCGCAATCGTATAGACTTCATATTAGATAAAACATAATCCAATTTCGCTACAATAAAAGTTCGATGTCCAATACTTCTTCAGCTTCATTAAAAGTTATTATTGTGATTCTTTCTAGACCGAAGTGAAAGAAATAGTCGCGAAGCCGAGACCTCGTGAAGAAGCAGTCGTGAAAATACACGAAGAGAAACTTCATGAGAGAGAAATTGAAGTACAAACGAAACCAAAAGTTGCTGAAGTAGAAGTGACTGCTGCGGCAGAAGTAGAAGAAAAGGAAGTTATAGTTAAAGTTCCAGAAAAGCCTGAAGAGCTGATCGAACTTGAATCAGAGTATCCTCTCGAGCCACCAACAACGCCATCGATCTCTGGTGTGACACCTCAAGTAGAAAAAGTCGCTATACCAGAAGTGGTGCAAAAACTGGAAGAAAGTACTCCGGTTGCTCCTGAAGAAACTCCGAAAGAAATAGTAGAGGAACTTGAGAAGATGCCAGTGATTCCTGAAGTAGACGAAGATAAAGATCCAATAGAAAAGATTGAGGAAGAAGAAATAAAGGAAGAAACTGAAGAAATAGTGGTGGAAGAATTACCGAAAGAAGAAATCGAAGAAAAGGAAGAAAAGAAGCTTCCGGAGATAGACGAAATCAAGGTGAAGGAAGATGAAATTGATATAGAAGCCGATAAAACAGAGGAAAAGGAAGAAGAATTGGTTCCTGAAGAAGAAGAGGAAATTAAAGAAGTGCCGTTGGAAGAGATAGAAGAAATTGAAGTTCCAGTGGACGTTAAGGAAGAAGAAATATATGTGGAGATATTACCAGAGGAGCGAGACGAAGAGTTAGTTGAAGAAGAACTAATAAAAAAAGAAATACCTGTATGGGAGGAGCCAAAGGTGCTTACAGAAGAAGAAGAAGAAGAAGAACTCATCTGTACCTGCCCACTTGTACCTCCTCCGGTTAGTACCAAAATAAATATTTTTTCAATTCTGACGGACCTAATTTACTTGCATGGATCCTCAAAATTTATAATCCTCAAAATCTAATCTCAATCGTCGTGTTGCAGCCCCGCAAGAAAATAGAGATCACTCAAACGGAAATTACAAGAATCGAAACTGTTCAAGTGATCACACAAACAGTCGCAGACGTCGAAACACAAACGACACCAAGAATAACCAGACAAGCTCAACCACAACTAGTGACTATTACGAAAGCTATAGATCCTGATTCAGCCACTATGGAGCAACTGTTGAATTACAAGCAGCCTTTGAAGGAGCGAATAGCGGCTATGTCAATCACTGAAAGCTCGCATATACACAAAAGCACATCCTTCCACGCGAGCGGAATAGAAATTGGTGATCGTCCTCCTTATGTTCAGGATCCTGATATTCTTCGTAGCGCTCCTCCTGGTCCTCGTGGTCCTCGTTTTGTTCCTCCTGAACCTGTTGGCTTTCTAGGTTCTCCTGCTGGTCCTCGTGGTCCACCTCATGCCCATAGTCCAATTCGTAGCGTTCCTCCAGGTACTCAGGGTCCAGTTCCACCTCACCATTCTCTCTCAGCTGTCCTTCAAACTCTTAGAGCTGAAGGAGCCCGAATGAAATCGGGCCCAGAAAAGGAACTAAGGTCCGTTTATTATGGCAAAATGCCTGGCGAGCTAGATCAAGGCAAATGCAACTGTTGTCAATGTGGCAAAACTATGTCGACTCCGATACAAGGTCCTAGAACTCAAGTAAGACAACAGCCAACAATGCCAATATTCAAAGTAATACCAACCGTGCCAGCGCCTAAGAAGACTATCAGCCTAAGTACTGATAAGACAGTGCAACACCAGAGTTTTTGCCCAGAATGTAAACTGAGGAAGCTCCAGGAGGCTCTGAGAGCCCATGATCCTCTAAAAAAGACTACCAAGAAGCCCACAAAGGATCAAGAGGTTTGTACCTGTGCAATTCAACTTGGAAAGAGCTTGCCTTGTTACCAGAAGATGAAAAAGAAGTCAGATCGAAGCTGTATGGTGAAGATCCCTAAAGCCAAGGCTGATCGATCAAGGAAAATAGAAGATGACGAGCAAGATTCCGTACGTTGCGCTTGCAGCGGGTTGATAGAGACCAAGCCTGGAGTTATGAAGAAGGTGCACTGTTCTTGTGGTGACCCTGATTGATCTTCATAACTCATCTTTTGTAAAAGTGGTAGTGGAAAAGGACCAGAACATTTTGTTAAAGAACTTGTTCAGGTGAGATACATTATTAGCTCGAAATTTAAAATTACTTCTCAGTTGTATATTTTTACCCCTCAATACTAGAACATTTAGTGACCTCGTACAAAACATGATTATTGCATTAAATTACCAATTTCGTATAAAATCTAAGGGTCTATCCAGTCATATGGCAAATATAATAGAAGGCTATTATTGTTTATTTGTTTATTTAATTAATTAAATTTATTCTACTCTAGCCAAAAAATTGATAATATTATTTTGCTAGAAACTTAAAATATTATTTCTATAATGTTTCAGAATTGGCTATCGATGGCGCTACTTGGAATAATACTTGTCGATTTCTGGAACATCTTGGATGGATGGAAAGAGAACATGATTCATTCTGGACGCATTCACCGGACGAAGAAACGTCCATCAGAGGCTTCTAACTGGTTGAACAGAAATATAGACTCAAAGATGGTTGCGACAAAGGAAGTGGTATGTAATTTCCAATAATGTGGCCAGTTGAATAGTGCTCTTTTCGAATCAATAGTGCTGGGCTATTGTACCAGGGGACGATAGTCTTTTCATCGAACCAACGCGTAATAGGATCAATCGTCAGCACGAAATTAAATTTGAGATTATCCAACTGTAAGAAAAAAAAAAAAAAGAAACATTTGTTGTGTCCAGTGTGTCATGGTTTGGTATTGTTTTGTGATCGTACAAAGTGTAAATTCGTCGGTCTGTACATATAATTAAATTCTGCTTGTCTATCAGAGCGTTTGAGTTTTTCTATTGGAGATTTTATTGGGTTTTAGCCCTTGTGAATTATTCTATCAGATTATCTAGAATATTTGATAGCGAAAAAATTCTTTTAAACGTTACAAATTATTTTTTTTCTCTGCTCTTAAAACATTCTAATTTTAGTAATGAATATATGTACACATATAATTAGATTACAAATGAAATGAAACAACATATATCGGCATTCAAGTAGATATGTATAAATAAATTCTGCGTAATACATAAGATTAGGAAAATAATTTCGTTGGATAATATATGGTTTCACTGATATGCATATTAAATGTTTGAATATTTGAATATTNTGAATATTTGAATATTTGAATATTTGAATATTTGAATATTTGAATATTTGAATATTTGAATATTTGAATATTTGAATATTTGAATATTTGAATATTTGAATATTTGAATATTTGAATATTTGAATATTTGAATATTTGAATATTTGAATATTTGAATATTTGAATATTTGAATATTTGAATATTCGAATATTTGAAACTTTGAATATTTAAATCTTTGAATATTTGAAACTTTGAGTATTTGAATATTTGAAATTTTGAATCTTTGAATATTTGAATATTTGAATATTTGAATATTTGTATATTTAAATCTTTACATCTTTGAATATTTGAATATTTGAAACTTTGAATATTTGAGTATTTGACTATTCGAATATTTGAAACTTTGAATATTTGAATCTTGGAATATTTGAATATTCAAATATTTGAATCTTTGAATATTTGAATCTTTGAATATTTGAATATTTGAATATTTGAATATTCGAATATTTGAAACTTTGAATATTTAAATCTTTGAATATTTAAATCTTTGAATATTTGAAACTTTGAGTATTTGAATATTTGAAATTTTGAATCTTTGAATTTTTGAATCTTTGAATATTTGAATCTTTGAATATTCGAATATTTGAAACTTTGAATATTTAAATCTTTGAATATTTGAAACTTTGAATATTTAAATCTTTGAATATTTGAAACTTTGAGTATTTGAATATTTGAAATTTTGAATCTTTGAATTTTTGAATCTTTGAATATTTGAATATTCGAATATTTGAGTCTTTGAATTTTTGATTATTTAATAGTGAAGAAGATATTAAAATGAGCCCAGCAGGAATTTCAGCCGCGTTCGTGGTTCAGGAGATTTCGTTACCTCGTACATCAGATAGATTAGTTGGCACGAACCAATTACAATTTGTCATCAAACCGAAACGAATCGGTTCCAAACGAATTTCTGTTCAATCGGGTGCTTCATCAAAATCAGGAAGTATCAAACGTTAAAGTGATTCATTGATCCTATTTTCATGCAACCTATAAGTTATATTATGCGCCGTTGTTAACTTCAAGTTTAACTTGTGTTCAATCAATTTAACGATTAATTTTTTTTAATCATTCCAATTATTCTTTTTTCTAAATTTAGTAAAAAAAGGAAAAAAAAACAACTTGAGTCACTGGTGATCACCTCAAAATAAGAAACATTTTCTTTGATATAAATGAGGCGTGAGGAATATTGTGATTGTAAAAAGGACGCTGTAAAATCAGCTAGACACTGTCTACCTGGAGGCAGCATTTCAATGGCTGCCTGACTAAACAATCAATACTGCGAGCAACAAGTAAAGCATGACGAAAGGTCAACGAAATATTATCTAGCGCGATAAAGCTCGATAAATGCTTCGTCAAATCGGTAAATAAGCTCGCAATAAAGCTGCGTACACACTTGCAAAAATGTTTTCTAATTGTACTACGTTTATTTAGAAAGGCAAACATTAGAATAACATTTTATCTTTATAAACTTTAAACATTTTTACTAGAAAAGTATTTGAATTCTTAATTAATCTTTCTCAATATTTAAGACTCTTAAGATAAATGAACTAGAAGATTTTGATGTAACAGCATAATCCTTTATTTTTTCTGAATTAAATTTTTTTATATAAGACCATAAAAAAATATCCAAAATAAAAATGAAAGGAATGGATATTCCGTTGCATATATTTAAAAATTTCATATTTGTTCTCAACGTTTTTTTCATTTCAAGAGTAGGAACCCGTTTATTACGTAGTTGAAGCTCTGAGCTCTTTTTATAGGGAAACTAGTAAGATTTAATTTTTTAACATAAGACGTAAAGAAAATATGCAGAATATAAATCATACTCTAAAACCAGTTTATAGGTGATTGCGTTTTAATCACCAAATCCCATTGCTTGCTCGGTACACTACCGGTAACCCAAACCCAATTATCTCACCTCAGTTGTTACTGAAGCTATAACACAATAAGTGCCCCAAAATTTATTTCATTAAACACTGGATTTATAAAGTTGTGAACTACCTATATGAAGTATGCATAACAAAGTATAATCTATTTATTTTATACACAATTTAAAATCTATCGAAACGACGAGTTTTATAGTTTTATATCGTTTTATGGTGTGGAAATCAATTGAAATTACGAGCAGAGGAATAAATCAGCGAAAATTGAAACGGTAAATGTAAAATCCATCAAAATGACAGATATGCCACTTTTATTGAAAAATTTAAATTACAATCTAAAATTTCTCTTCAAAATCTCTTTTAAATCGGACACATAGCAGAGAATTAGTGAAAGTAAAAGTTTCGAATCGACTGTTTACCTGCATCTAAACCAAACTCAAGCCACGTACTCACCGAACATTGGCCAGAGTGTGTCTCCTGGACCTAAAATTGTGGTAGCCCCGTAGCTCACCGATGCTGCCCTGTTCGGCCTGCATCCTGGCCTGTGCAGTTGCAGCTGCACTGGCGATCACGTGGTGCTGGTGAGTCGGTGCACCTGTCGTGGTGATGCTTCTGCGCGATCGCCAACCCGTTCTGCTGCCACCACCGCCACTCGGGGTCGGCGATTTCTTCTGATATGGTCTACGAATCACCACACACCAACGAGTTCCAATTTTACGTCTAGCTTTTGGCTATCGCGAGTCTGGGAGACGTTTGCTTGGTCAGAGATCACGCGCTCCTCCATTCCACGACTCTTTCCCTTTTGGATACTTTAATTTATTTCTTCTTTTCCTTTCCAATGTAATTTGGGATCGGTGAGAGATTGGGATAGGTTGGATTTCTCTATTTGGTATTCAAATGGTATTTGCTGTTAGTTCGTGATGAAATTAGTAATAAACTATTGATTAGTAATGATAATTAAGTTAGCGATAAACCTTGTTAGTGATAATGAGGTCACTGACTGATAAACATCTCCTTTATGAACCGAATTACATTCTTTATAATGTTCACGATTGTTAGTTTAATAAATTGTTAGTTGTTAGTGATATATTGATGCACTACGACTGTTAATTATATTAGAAGTTAGCCACAAGACTTGTTAGTGATAATGAGGTCACTGACTGATAAACATCTCCTTTATGAACCGAATTACATTCTTTATAATGTTCACGATTGTTAGTTTAATAAATTGTTAGTTGTCAGTGATATATTGAAGCACTACGACTGTTAATTATATTAGAAGTTAGCCACAAGACTTGTTAGTGATAATGAAGTCACTGATTAAACATCACCTTTATGAATTGAATTACATTCTTTATAGTGTTTGCGATTATTAGATTAATAAATCGTTAGTTGTTAGTGATATATTGATACACCACGGCTAATAACTATATTACTTTATGACACTGATTTGTCACTCTGACTCTGGATACTTTTAATTACAGTATTATTCTCATCACGCGGAAGTGTAGTTTGCGTCAAATGAACGATAAGTACAATTTCAACAAAGTAAATCCCCCATAAATGGAGGGGCCAATAAGAGTAAGAAGAAAAATATTGTAGTTTAAATTTGCATAACTAGGCTTCAGACAAACATAGAGGAAGAACGTCTATTTGTCAGTATATTTCTTCTTTAAGAGATCTAAGAAACCCAAGGGATCAATAAAATTGTTTACACGAAAGAAACACAGAAATGTCATGAAAGCAATTCACGGACAAGCTATATATATATATCGTATTTGCTTAGAAGTAAGAGGATTCCCGGGTATTAATGCAACCGAGGCCCTCGTTGATTAAAGGATCGTGCTCGAGAATGCATCGATGTGCCCAGCACATTCATGAAATATTCATGAACACCACGGAAAACTCTCTGTTGCGTCTGCCGATCGCTGTTAAGCACGTTATGCAAACGTTTCGAACAAACAACTCTTTGCGAAGAATATTAATCTAACCTGGACTGATCGTTTCTGAATTATCAGTGACGAAATTTCACGCGTCAGATCTTGTTGGCGTTTTCATTTCTTTCAAAACTGTCAGGGAAGAGGAATTTATACAGTTAACCTCACTCTGAGATAATGTCAGGGATCTGGATAATCAGCAAAGACCTGCAGGGGAGATACTCTATTTTTTCGAAGTTCTGATAAGGAAGAAACGAAATGGGATGCAATCTCATCATCTATCTGACCTAGTTCCGGTCTTTAAAAGTATTCGAAATTGCCTCAGTCAATCGCCGTTAAGGTTAGGAACTTAACCTTATCTTGCATGACTTGAACTAATCCTGTGCATCTGAAGTTTATACGAATTCAACTCGTCTAATGAAATACTCCAGCTTCTTTCTTTGTTTTCTTTTTCCATGAAATGTATACATAATAGAGCTGTCGTGGAAACAGCGTTTCCTCTTTGAAGAACAAGCAGATGCTGGTAAACACTATAAACCCGAGTGGCGGCATCTGTCATGCTAATAACGTGACTCTATTCGGGGTCGAGATCGAATTCAACGTGCAAGCACGTTTCATACGTTTTGAATAAACACGCGTGGCCGGCGCTCGGCAAGAGTAAATATTTCCATTGCAGCCTGGCTTCTCTCTCTTAAGCATCGCGACATGGTGTTCTAACGAGAGACAGAAAACTTGGTCGTCGGCCAAAAAGTCTACGTTAATCTTTGTAGCTTAATCGTCTTCCGAATGAGACATCTGTCTAAACAGTAACGCGCTCTATATTTTTTCAAATTGCTCTATAAATGATGTATACCTATTTTTGCCGTCATTTTGGGATCATGTTTATACAGTGTTTGATATTTAACGTTTCAGGATCAACCAATTTATCATAGTGTTATAAATACACTGATTTCTTTAAATCTGACAAAAATTATAAAATCTAAATGGTGGAAACAACGACGAAGAAGATATCGAGTCGATCTTTGAGATTCTCTTTTGTAGTTGCAAAATTAACAAAATTTTGTAACATGAATCGATTGAAAGAGATTTCGAGTGAAATGTTGCATTGAAGCAATTGGTTAAATAGGTTAAATAGGAATTCAAATTTCCAGCCAGTCTTCAAACATCTTGTATGCCTCCTCAAGCAAAATTGCAAACTTTTCAAAATAATTTTACACGGTTTCCCGAACCTGTCTCGAATTCGACTCCCACCAATCAAAACCCAATCAATCGGAAGTGCAACTAGTACAAAAAGTATAAAAAATGATCGATCCGTTGTGTCTATGTCTCACAAAAGTTCGTGCATTTTCGACAGTTAGCTCTGCTCGTGTTTCGCAAGGGCATAGTCGTTAAAAGATTAAGACTTCTCCAGTTTTCCTCTGAAGTTATTCGCTAATTCCTAAAGCAATCTCCTTTCCGAGATATTCTCTTTGCTTTAATGCGGTTATTCCCATCAATAGAAGCACGAGACTAACGCGTGAGTGTTTGGTACAGCATCAGACGCTGAGCTATCGCTCGTTGTGCGACGCTTTTCGACGCCATTATCGTGCAGTTGCACCTGACACGTTCCATCCTCAACTGGGGTGACGACGCCACGTCGTTGTCAACTGGTAAATGAGATAACATCGAACCTGGACGCAAATAACCACGTTTATCGGTGTGTGCTTTGATTTTCGATCAGACATCAGGGATTCAACCGCTGAAGAAAGTACTGTTGCGAGGATTAGATGGAATCCTTTGAAGCATATTACGCTTTCTGAGGATGTACCAGCCATTCCAATTAAAATGAGGAACTTTCGAGAAATTCTCTTTCGATAGCGCACATGTTTATGTGTCTTTGTCTTCTGCGAGTTTAGACACGTAGCATATGTAGCGGCATCTAAAAGTGGAATGCAGTAATAAATTAAAAAAATTGTTTAGCTAAACTTGAAGTTCGTCGCTGCTGAATATCCTAATAGCGACATCTAAAATCAAGAGATGGTACTTTCTCTGAAAAAGGAAATTTAGATGTTCTTAATGACTTGGACACTTAACTAGGGACATCTAGTGTCATGGAAGAAATACTTTTCCACTTTAGGCTAAAGCTTTTTCTACAGACTTCTCCACTTAGACACTTTTGCTGGCCCCATAAAAAGGTAGATGAACTGGTGGTCAAAAGTTTGGAACTACTATATTTTAGTATAATTAGTGGGAAGCAAGATGTTTTTAGCTGGATGTAGGAATAGTTTATAGTTATAGTCATGGACTAAAGTTCCCCTATCACCGCGATCGATTTTCTCTGGTACTTCCAACGCAGGCTCGCAACATCAACAGGTTGCAACGCGATGCGAAGCGAAGCAAAGACACGAGAGTCTCTGCTGACTCAAGTGTCTTGAGTGCATTAGCCCATATCACCAAAGAAGACCCAAGAATAAATTTTCTTGCGATAGAAAAATTTAGACTGTGGCTTTACGACTTAATGAGACAAAAAGTGAATATTTAGCCTTACGATCTAACCATCTACTATTATAGTAAATGAGCGACCCTAATTTCTATATATAATCCGATTCAAAAGTAATGAAGTCTTTCATTGAAACTTAAACTGCTAGCCCTGATAAAAAGGAAATAAATTGCTATGAATCTCGAGCCCAAAACCCAAATCAAACCTGAAAAATCTCATTTTTGGTCTGTGTCATATGATCATCGTTCGCACACAGACATGACACGTGACACAGATCAAAACTCTGTATAGAGACTGTAATTGCAAAGATCTAAATAATAGAGAAGCAGTTTCTTAGAGCCTGAAAATCCAGACACTATGATGTGAGTTAAGACACCATGAAAGCTTCAACTTAATAGCAACATTTGCTACGTCCATCTACATCAACTCGTCTGTTTATTAAATCCACTCTAACCTAATACCGCCGCATGGATCCCGCGACTGACGATGAGTGTGACCCAAATACCGGGATTCAGTCATCCATCCAGTCACGCGATGACGCAGGAGCAAACACGTAGAGGGAAATGATGCCATGGATTCTGAATTCAGCCGAGGAAATGTAGATGGAATACTGAAGTTATGGCGTAGCCTGGCTGGGATTTCTTCAGCCAGGTTAGGAATTCCAGGTGCTCCAGACACCTGTGTCTATTTAACTTACAAAACCGTACATTTAAGTACCACTCTTAACGAACTTAAGATTTGGATTTATCGAGGTAAATACATTGATTATACTTAATATTACACTATTATTAGATTAGAAACTTTGCTTAAATTTTCTAATCTCACATAAGGTAGCTCGGATATAAGCAACATCAAGATGTAAGATAGGTTAGTTAGAAGAGAACGTGTACATAAGTATAATAAGGTTGATGGCATGTTTGATAAGACAGGTGATAAAATAGGTGTATCTCGTCTAGTTACCAGAGAAAGGCTAGGAAATTTGAATCTGGTTTTAACAGAAACGCAGAGAGTTTTGAAGCTCTCTGAACCTCTAAGCCAAAATCCCATTTAACCTAACCTCAAAGACATACTAAAGGCGAGTAATTGGCGAATGCACCAAGTTTACTTCCAATCTCATCAAACTGTCAAGCAATAACTCAACTCCAGAGAATTTCTTACTGTCTGCTACGATTCTAGAGTTGACAGATAGGCGAGAGTCGAGATCGTCGATGACAGGAAAATAGCCGCGTTAAGTCACGTTCACACGTGTTCCAAGCTCGGAAGGACATCGTTTCAAGCAAATACGTTTGTATATGCGACGTGAATGCCACGTTGATGAACGATCACCTCTAGCTAGGATAATTATACGCGATTCGTTTCAAAATTAACCAAGCCACCGAGTTTATAACGCGGAAGGAAAGCTACGCCGTGAGCTTGGCTAATAATACGCGACATTATTTATGCGGAATAGGGATCGAGATCACGTGTATTTGCAGAGTTACCATTCATTGCAGAGTATCGAAAGTGTCTGTAAGTCTTGGTCGTCCGTCTATAGATTTATTTATCTCGATTGTTAATTATGGTAGTATTACCTCGACCTCGATTATCTGATTGTTATTTATAGGCATCAATTATTACGAGGGAATTTTTAATTTTGGAAACTCAAACGTGGCACGTGTATGCTTGAACTCTGCGTGACAATCTTCGAACTCACAGTAATAACATCCCTTACATAATACTGTGATAAAAAAATCATGACGATAATAAGAATCATCGAACTGAATTTTCATCTTGCCCTTGCATTCTCCACGCAAAATTGATATTTTCAAGAATCCTCTTCGCTTAAAGCAAATTCGCTTTAAAGACAACGAGCGACTCAAACAAATTATTGCAAAGACATTGGCGAATTTTTCAACAGCTTCACGGCAGACAGAAATTTAATAATAATCCTCAAAGAGCGTCTCAGTCGTTTCAAAGGCGAGTTTCCAACGAAGACGAGGGGAAACGTTCGTTACGCGTTTCCTTCTAGCGGCAGTTGCGCCGTCTTTTTACGTCGGGCGATTGAAAGATCAATTTTAGACCGAGCATAGAAAAAAGCACGTGGCAGTTAGGAAGGCGGTTGTTTAAAATGACACAGCGTAATGTAAATTCGTTTGGCGAGTAGAATGGAGGGATGAGAATAACGCGCGGTGATAAAAGCGCGGTGGAAAGGTGTTACGATTAAAAAACTTCTCGTCGTGTGAATAAAAGCCGCGCGTATCAAGTTTAAACAACGAACAAAAACTGGTTGGTATGGACAGGAAAAAATATCCACTTTAGAGAAGAATTCGACATACAAACCTGTTCAAAAGTAGGGGAATTTTTGTTTGATTACGTAGGCCGACAGTGGTGTATAATCGATGACAGGCCAATTCTTCGTGAAAAATTAAATCGAAAACGTAGAATAATACTTTTTTATATGACGCTTAATTTTTTTAGAAAATTGAATATGAAAAGAAATAATCGAGTTATTTACACATTTCGATTATTCGTGTTAATAAGAGCATCATTAGTATGGATCATTAAATACTTTTGAAAAGATATGAAAAACGCAAATTATAATGGAATTTGTAAAAAATAAAAGTGCATGCTTTATGTTTCAACAAATCGCTATTGACGTTGATAATTTAATTTGCAAGAAGAGATTCAATTCAAAAGTTACGAATTGTTGTCGTATTTTCAAACGAGAACGCACAAAGGTAAAGCACGTGGAAAAATCACATTCCAAGAGAAAAAAAAAAAATAAAAAATAGTACGAAGAGGAAGAAATAACGAAACACAGCTTTTTTTTCTTTGCTCGTTTATCGTATTTTTTATGCGTTTCAAGAAATTCGAATTTCTGGTCTGATGGAAAATTTCTCCTTTACGTTTAACGAGAGATATAAACGCGGTTGCGTACGCCTGGAAAAGATCGAACGAATGTGTGAAATATTCGATTGCATCCTTTCAGTCAGAATTTTTGGAAAAATGAGTTTCCAACGCCAATAATTGCTCCGAACGTGACATTCCTCGCGTTTCAGTGTCACCCTTTTTCTGTGTGAAACGAAATTTATTTCAAATTTACCTCATGACCG
Source organism: Bombus soroeensis (assembly GCA_014737365.1). Taxonomy (NCBI): domain Eukaryota; kingdom Metazoa; phylum Arthropoda; class Insecta; order Hymenoptera; family Apidae; genus Bombus; species Bombus soroeensis. The sequence continues at coordinate 33,091 of JACXIL010000008.1, read as the reverse complement.
GGCTTTTAATATCAAGTAATTGGAATTTAAAGTGCAAATTAATTACATTAATAATTACAGAATGCAATCAATGAATGAGAAATACAAACGTTAAAAAAAATATTAAAGAGGCTCGTATTTTGTTTGGTTGGATGATTCATTTTTATACAGTTTTCGTGAAAGCTTTTCATAATACAGAAAATTAATTTTTGATTAACTTTCTAATTTAACAATGGTTAAATGAAAAATAAATCTATAGGAAAAAGCGAATAATTATACAAATTTATACAAGTATACTACTCAACACGTAATATACACTTCGTAAAGAAGAACATTAATTTCAAATGCACTTTTCAATCTTTTCCTTTCCATAAGCAAAATAATTGCAACGAAATAAATAAATGACTGAAAAATAAAAAATAAATAATTTTTATAGAAATGCCGTAGCAAATTCATGGAAGTGCATAGTGGTGTAAATTACTGAGAAGGCGCGATATCGAAAAGGACCAAGTTTAATCTCATAAAATAGGTTACGTACATATATAACCCTATCGATTCTGTATAGCACACATGCACCATGTCACATTTTCATCCTAATTTTACAGTTTAACTTTATCCCACGTAAACCTGTCATTTGCACATTGCTGACGTATGATCCTTGAAAGAAGATAGCGTATCTTAGAAATATGAAAATCGTTTTCCTGCTGCAACATTTAGAAATCTCTTCTGTATATCTTTGCTTCCGATGTTATTCTCTTCTTTTCGCGGGATTCTTTTTTATATTGTAAAAAATTCTTTTTTAGATTTCGTATGTTCTCTTTTTGGAATATTTTTTTACTTTTGAATATTTTTCTGGATATTCTATTGCAATTGTAACATCTTTGGTATATCAACATCAACATAGGATCACGTATCTTCTTTGCTTTTGATACATGCAATTTAATATAATTTTATATTTATATATTAGTATATAATTTAATATAATTTTGACACATGTTTTTCCGTGACAATGCGTTAAATATAATCGAGAAATGGATTTGAAAATTCATCGGGAATTATAATATCAAGTTAGAATTAATCCAGGACGTATGATTAATACGTGAAACGTTGAAATTAATGAACTTAATACGTCTTGTGCAATGAATTTATAATTTGAAATGTCAATTGCAGACGCACAAAGTACAAACGTGTATTTTGAATTTGGTTGAAATACTATTAGAAAAGACAGAATGTTACACGCAACCTTGCGCGTGATTGTATCAATCTGCTAATTTAATTTAAGACTCTGTCATGTCGTGGAGGCAACTATACCACTTGCACGCCCTGCAAAATGTCATGAAGCTAATCGCCCTGGGCTGACATTTCCAACGATTCTATTTAACGTAACAAAATAAGATTCCTCGTGGAATCGGAGCTTCGACCCAGATTCTCGGAATCTTACAATTTCAATTTCCTCAAAAATTCATCATTTATCCCTGGTTAACAGGAAAGTCAAGAAATTCTAGATCGAATGACGAAAGTCGTCATTTTTCCAGAGATTGTAAATAATTTCTAATCGACTCACGAAACAAACTCTGTAATTCTTGATGAAATTTGATGGAATTTCAAGCTTCTCGTAAAAGTTGTTCGTTCTTCACAAAAATTCCGCATATAATTTACGAAATTCCGTACTTTTCACGAAGAATTTGTTTCTACGAAGATTCTAAAAATAAATCACCACATTTCACGCGTCCCCTCGCCAATCGCCACTTAAGTCAAAGAAAACTAAACTTAAAGTTCTCGTATTCCAGCGGTTCCGGTTTTCTAACCAATTATTTTAACCGATGTGCTAACTTTTATACGATAGCAGAAAATTCTACCTGAATGTTAACTTTAAATTAGCCTTGGATCTGGATAATTATACAGCCCAATCAACTTCAGCTGCGACGATTGAAACGAAAGGAACCTTCGGCCATTTTTATCGCCTGAAACATTTCACGGCCCGTTTAACAGCTGCAACGGCAAGTCAAAGACCTGGAAAAGTATGGAACAATGTGTCCGCACTCGCGTCATTCTTCCAGCCGCGTAAACGCATGAAAAGGTCCCTGAATCGACGGATACTTTCCTTTCGTGAAAAACCTGGCTTTTCCAGACTCGGCTGGAACAACAACAGCCGGAAATTGAGTTTATTTTAGGCTAGCCAATGCCCGACGATAGGTCCGCTTCGTTTTTCCATTGGGAAATCTGCTTCGTTACACATCGCGCTTCTGAATGAGGATCGACATTTCGTTTAGTTTATGGCAGTTGTTCGTGCGGATTTTCGCCAGACTGCCAAAGTATCGAAGTGATTTATAGTTTCTACTAGCCAGGATTAAGTGATTTTACGTCTTTCGAGGAAAGAATTTATCGGTAAACAACGTTTCATGAGAAATTTAATTGCAGCAGAAAATTATCGACGAGTCGAGTAACTCGGAAACGGACAAGAAAAATTGTGAAATTAATTAGGATGCGAAGTAACTGAGGCACTAGATAAAGTGTGTTATGTGAGTATCATTGGCGTGGGTCGGAAGTTTTATCGATAAACAAGCGAGCTTTGGTTAATGGCCCTCCCAGGGGTTTTTCTCCCTTGAAGAAATGCCGACAGTAGCTCTATTGAATTTCCTTCGGGTTCTGACATGTTGTTTGTGACTTTCAGCGAATGGTAAACTGGAAGACAATGGCTGGAGATATGCCTTTTGTCCATGAATTTGATCGATATCCCTGTTTGTATCATGCATAAATTTCAGATTCCTTAGTATATCAAAGGTTAACTGTAATGTGCTTGGATAATACTATTTTTGATATATTTTAACATAGTTAGTTTAATATGTCGATATATTTTAATAGAAATGGAAATTAGATAGTAGAATATTAGATAGGACAGTAGAATATTTCGGTGTATTCTATTATAGAAATATTTGTTAACTTATTTATATATTTTGTATTTTAATATCAGTATTTTCCTTTGTATAATATTCGCATATTATATGGTATTTTAATATTTAGCATAGTATGATATAAATTTAGATTTCAGCGAAAATCAAACAGAAATTTAATTCTAAGGTATTTCTAACTCAGATCTGAATCTAATTTAACTGTAAATTAAGTTGCAATCAAAATCTACAAATAATACAGAATTAGATATAATATACAGTAAATACCGGACTAATATTTTTTTTAAGAATTTTCTCTAATTCTTCTCAAATTATTTTTTAAAGATATTAAAGATTTCAGGTAACGTTACTATAGCGTTTTCGGAAAATTACAAGGATTTCCTTGATATTACCAAGTTTCAAAATGGTGAAGAAACTTCTGTAAAGAAAGTGATCGTTATTTACAATGCATTTTCTTTTTTTCTTTTTCTTTTTCTTCTTTTTTTTTTTTTTTTTTTTTTTGCCACGTCCATGGACTTACGGGCCCGAGTTTAAACACAGGCAAAAGACGAAGAACACGATTTACTTCTTGGCGAAAGAGGATTAAGGTTCATGACTTTCATCCCGGTCTGAAATTTTCCAAATCCTTTTTCTTCACAGACGGAAGAAAAGAAACAAAAAGGACATTCCGAAAGATTGGAAGTAGCCTTCCGCATTTTTACAGAATTCCCAGTAAAAGCTTTCTCATTCTTACAGTTTCGTTAATAGCGCGTAAATTACTAAAAGAAATTTCATAGCCATCAACAAAGACATTTAAAAGAAAAATCTTTAAATTATTTCGTTAATTTTGATCCTATCGATCATCACCTGCTTAATTTTTATCCTTCACTTCACCTTTATAGAATCAAATTTCTCGACTTCGTGCATTTTTCATATTTCCCGCCGATATTACGAGAAGCCATAATTCTTCCGCAACTATTCTAACGCAACATATCACGGACGCCATAACAGAGTTAAATTGCCGAGCTAAATTTGAGAAACTATTCAAATCAATTTAATCAAGCTCCGATACCTAACCAATAACATTCTACAAAGTATTTAAATCAATTTAACCAATTTACCAACACGTCATTGAACACAGCAATCCACGAGATTACTATAATCTCGTTAAAATCTCATTAAAAGATCGTTAAACCGCTGAATGGCTGGCAATAAAAATCCCTAACGTAACCTAATCCATTTTTGATCTATTCTCTCCACCAAAAGAACTTGGACAAAGGGTTCGTCTAAACCAATTCCTGAGGACCTTGTATCCAAGACGTCTTGGTAATCCAATATGTTTTGCTGGATATCCGTTGCCGATAACCATTAACGCAAAACCGATACCGGATCATCATTAGTGGCAGGTCAATACGAAGTGAGGGAGGGACGCCATAATCAGGGCTAAGCAAGCAATATCGAACAGGCCATTTCCTCCTGAGCCTATACACGTATGGACACGTGTATATTGTGTAGGTGACGTTCGATGAAAATACCAAGGAATAGGAATTTGTCATTGCTTGCTAAACCGCGTTCTTATGTATTTACGATAAATTTAAGATCAATTTTTTTAAGGAAAAATCCAGAGAATGCACATGACTTACATAGATATATAAAAAATCGAAAGTGGAATAAGGAGACATAATTTTCACTAGACGAGACAAATTACTCTGTAGGTCGCATCGTTTTATTAGGTTGTCCGGAAAGTGTCTTTCTTTCATAGACACGTGTTTTACAACGATGCATCTTTATACAAACATGAAATCTAATCTGTCGAACGTTGTGATCTTTAGTTTGATAGTACAAAATTGATCTCTCTGTGAATATATGGAACTGTATAAAAATACGCAGTCTGTTAATTGAAGGTATAAAACGTCTGTCTAGTTATTAGAATAGAATATTTCACGCTGAATAGTTGAACACACGTAAGACCCTGATTTTGAGTAGTTAAGATGGTGCAGGAAGTGTGGTGGCAGAATTTACAATATCCGACGACCGGATCGAAGCAGCGAGCATGCCTCCTTCTATCTCTTGAGAGAGAGAAAGACAGAGTTCCTTTAATTTCAAGCCTTTCCTTCCAATTCTGGCTTTTCACGTTTCCTCCCTGCCACTGAATTTTATTTCCGCTGGGTAAAAGCTTCCTCGGAGCTGGACTTCGTTTTTAGTGGAATTTTTGTTCATTTGTCGCATCTTATATTTGGCAACTATAACGATAAGTTCTGCTTCAATTTCTTACGAATTTTTGTTCATTTGTCGCATCTTATATTTGGCAACTATAACGATAAGTTCTGCTTCAATTTCTTACGAATTTTTGTTCATTTGTCGCATCTTATATTTGACAACTATAACGATAAGTTCTGCTTCAATTTCTTACGAATTTTTGTTCATTTTTCGCATCTTATATTTGGCAACTATAACGATAACTTCTGCTTCAATTTCTTACGAATTTTTGTTCATTTGTCGCATCTTATATTTGGCAACTATAACGATAACTTCTGCTTCAATTTCTTACGAATTTTTGTTCATTTGTCGCATCTTATATTTGACAACTATAACGATAAGTTCTGCTNTCAATTTCTTACGAATTTTTGTTCATTTGTCGCATCTTATATTTGGCAACTATAACGATAAGTTCTGCTTCAATTTCTTACGAATTTTTGTTCATTTGTCGCATCTTATATTTGGCAACTATAACGATAAGTTCTGCTTCAATTTCTTACGAATTTTTGTTCATTTGTCGCATCTTATATTTGGCAACTATAACGATAAGTTCTACTTCAATTTCTTACCAATTCATTCTTGCATTTTTGTATCTTACGTGTTGAAATTAATAAATTTCACCATTGTACGTAAAATTCTGTAAAAATGTAAGAAACTGAAGAATGTTAAGAATTCCGGGCAGACCAAATTCGATGACCAGAGACTATAACTACTTAAAAGGCTTCTCGAGTAGAAAAGAGGGATTATTGATAGTTTTACAAAGGATTATAGTTGAGAGCATGATATAAGTGGAACCTTTGTGAGAGAGAAGTTTTTAGCGTACTTGGAATTGGGTTCACGATGAATTTCAGATACTTGGAATAGGTAAGGAGTAATTTTAAATCCCTCAAAGGTAATGGCGTGGCACGCAGGATCAGCTAAGAGAGAATTCTAGGAATTATATTAGTGAGGGAAGCGCAGTTATATTCAAAGCGGTTTCTATTTGATGGCGTTATAATTAATTATTATCATTATCGTTGTTAATAAATATTAAGAAATTTGTAATATAATATGGCTTCTGGTATTTTGTTTCTTACGGTCTTATCAGATTTGTGTTAGAAATGCAGCAAGAAATTAGAATAGAGAAATTAAATTATACGAAGGAACAGAATATCAATGGAACCAGATGCTGAATTTTCCGATAGTTGGCAATAAATTATAAAATTGGTGTCTCAATGTGTCTTAAGTTTTTTTTCCAAATAGTACCATTATTATTACTATATATTGTTAGTATATTAGAAGATCTAAAACTTAGAACAATTTTATAAAAATATTTGTTGGAACACAAGATTCCGGAAATTTCAGTTGTCGTAAAAATCTCAGTGACAAATGATGCTGTTATCGCCATCCTGAAGATATATTCTTATCAGAGAACAGCAAATTTCCGAGAGAAAACCCATCTACGGACAAAGGAAAATAGATTTTCAATGCTCAGACCCCACTATCAATAAACCTCCCTTCAAATTCGTAAATCATTTTCTTCCTCTGAAATATTAATCCCACCGCCTTACTGCTCGATCATGTATTAAATAATTTATCATATATGTAATTCGATATCTCACAAATATACGCTCTTCTTGAAGAGCTCTATTCTTCCAATTGATATCTCAAATATAACTAGCGAAATGTCAAAAACCATCTAATTTTATTTACGATAATTAAATGAAATAAAAGAAACTACTGTATTATAATCAGATCGTGGATACTTATATTAATTTATATTCAATGAACAAAGTTGAAGAACTGGAACCTCATGAAAAGCACCTAATTTTGCCCAATTTCTAGGAATTCTCATATCCTAACCTCTAAATCAAGAGGGTGGCGCCACTATCGATCTGTCATTGCTCCTCCCAATTGTTAGAGGCAACCCATAGTTATTCTCCATCCACTCGTAATTCAACATGCTCTATTTTCTCGTTCATTTTCGACCTGTTCCCTCGTACAGCACTCTTTGTTGCATGGTAAACGCGAGTAGAAGGATAAGGGAGAAGTTTCTAGCAAGGGTGCACGAGAAAGAATAGGGGAATTGAATGAGAACAGGCGGAAGGGAAGGTTATCCACATAGCGTGACACTGAATAGACAAAAAGGAAGCAAGACTATGGACACTTTAGATTGATCCGGATCCCCGAGTAAATCCACTTTTCCAAGGAAACATTTATCGACTTTTCCTTTCTGGGCTTAGAGTCCGTATCTCAGAGTTTGGAACTCTTCAAGTACCATTCGAATCAAAGTTTTTGGGGATGTAGAGTGATTATCGTACTAAATGATGAGATCTTTTCCTGAAGTACCACTTCGGGAGTCTTTTTTAATACTAGGATAGGTCTATTTCCCGATCTATTCTAAATTTTCAGATTGATTTTAGTATTGAATCAAGCGGATCATTTTGACGCATAAAGAAATTTGTAAAAGTTATCTTTTTCTTTAGAAACTTTTGATTTTAAAGAAAGATATAGTAGACCCCTGGCGATTCCCAACATCACAGCCACTCGACCTAGAAATTCATCTTTCAACGTATCTTTCAGAATTTACAAGCCTTGTAAGCCCACAGCGGTATCTCGAAAATACGTTATACCATTTTTTCCAAGTTTACGAGCTGCGAGGTGTCAGCAAATTGTGACAATCGCGTTTTAAGACGATGGAGAAACTCAATGTGCCCTGAAGGGAACCAGCTGAACGACGATTACATAAAAGACGGCTACATTGTGATCGGTGGAGCTGATAGGGTCACGATTCCGTAGCAGATTGAATTGCTTCTGTCGCTATGAGTCTGGATTGGGCCGGCGGGAGCTGACAGATCGTTAAAGCTATACGTGCGTCGATTTGCCGGATTCTACGCAACGAAAACGCGAAGACAGAGACCTGGACAATAATGAATAGCCATTGGTCGATCGACATTGGTGAAGTAAAGGAACCAATTTCTCTCGTGTTGCTACTTTTATAGCAAAGTAGTAGACTTGTATTTCTAATTCGTGTAAGGATAGAACGAGTAAAATAATTAATGGAATGCTAATTACTCTAACCTGAAAATTCATTCTTACGGTAATAAAAATGTACTGTGTTCCAAGGATAAAATTTCTCTAAATTATGAGGCTAGCATAGTAGATCAGCCTAACTTAATTACCCTAATTTTAAAGTTTCTTCTGACCATAATAAAAATGGGTCAAACTCTTTTCGTAATTCATACAAGGACAGAATGAGTAGAATGTTTGTCAGCAGACTGAAAATGGGAAAATGTTTTCGTTCTTTCTGGTTGGATCGGTGTGGAATAGGAGATGTTGAAAGGAAGTCTTGAAACGGAGACGAGACACATGTCTCAGACACAAATATTCCAAAAGGGAAAGTTCGTCTACCTAAAAACAGTTATCGCAGCAACGGATGTTTGAACCGTTCCATATAAAACGACTAATAATTTTTCTATTAACGTCTTCTTTTTTAAGTCATTTTATACGCATTTTATACTAAAACTTATCATTTTACACTTGTATTTAAAGTATTTTCGAAGTAACTGCGATATCTGGAAGCAACAAGGTTAATTAATGTAAATTATAAGACGATGATGAATTTAATTACGGACTTACGTCCGTAGCTATTAAACGTAATTAATTCATTAAATCGGTAGATCTCTGCGCTCCGTACCATTTCTTTTATTAATTGCAGATAATAACAGCGTTAAATATATTCAACTAACTTCGACAGACCGAGGAATTGATTGAACTAACCTGAATCAAATATAAGAAACAACACGAAGACTCCTCCAAAACATCACCAACCTAAAGATCTACACAGAGCACAAGACGAAACGTCAAGCAAACGCTTCCCAACGAATCCACTCGATCCAACAAATTCAGTGCACTCACCTTCCCTTTGTATTCCTACCGTCCTCATCGTCTTCCTCTTTGATATCATGCAGCCTGGGGCTTAGGCGGTGTTGGGTGCCACCCTCCTTGGAGAAGTCCTCCTCCTCCTCCTCCTCCGCCCCTTGTTCGGCACCCTTTCCGTTCTCTAGATCTTCCAGTTCCTCGTCGAGATTGCTCAGAGGCGCCAACTTGCTGACCTGTACCACTAACACTTTCTTTGGTTCTTGTTGTTGCTCCTGATCCTTCTCCTGTTGCTTTTGCTGATGATCTTGAAGCAGCTGCTCGCTCTGCTGCTGTTGCTTTTGGCGGCACTTGCGACACTTGCGGCCGGTGGAGCCCTTCTTGGCCTCGGGGGTGGCCCCCGAGATAGTTACACCACCCCTACCCCCGCCGCCACAGGCGTACGGCAGGCAGCAAGAACACCTGGCCCCCACCTCGACACCCTAGCGCCACTCAGCGTCAAAACATCCAGGGCCGGCTGTACCAGGCTCTTCAATGACTCCTTTCCACTTATTTGATTGATATCGAACGATTTTTAGTTCGTTCTCAATGGGCTACATCGTAGTGTCGCTCTGGGAACTGGGATTAGACCTGGTCCAGGTGGCGTAATATTGGATGCTCTCTGGGGATCTATAAGAGTTGATTTAGGTGCTTCTGAGGTTGTTAAGGGACCAAGAGTCCCAACATTTAGTTTTGTCACAATTAGAGCGAACTAGTCCTAATTCAAGTGTGAGAAACTCGAGTGTAGACTTAGTTTGGTTTTAGCTAGTAGAGTTTTCTAGGATTTCAATAGTAAATCTTGATCTTCTTTTGGTCATCTGGACACGTGCCACAGAGGATTCCTCCTGTTGTCACGATAATAGCCTATGTTCGGTTTGAACTTCAGACATTTGAGATTGAATCTGATTCAGGTAGTCCAATGCTGGTTTCTATGCTCCCTTAGAATCTACGAAAATAGATCTTGATTCCTTTGAAATCTCTGACATCTAGAGAAAGTGATTTCTCGTTTCTTCTCTATCGGAGTGGGTTGTGTTAAGTTTAATGTGCAGTCAATCTGACAGTAGACCCAGTCCAAATGATCTGATATCAATTCCTTTGTTCGTTCTAGATTCACAAAATTAGATCTAATTGTTCTTGATCTTGTAGAAACCTAACACGTTGGAGCTTCAACTTAGTAATAATAAAAGCATGAGATTAAACCAAATCCAAGTGCTCTGATGGATCTAGGTTCTGTTAAATATCCCAAATGCCCGATACGAGTATCAAACTTTGGATTGTTTTAAAAATTAAGGGTTTAGGCTATCTTACCCACCTCCGCACGTACTTTCAGGCTAGTAATCTTAGATAATTTTCAGATTTCACCCCCAAGCGACGAATTTTCTCCTTGGAAAATTCATATAGTTCTATATCAGCGCACTCTGGATTAAAGCTGATAAGGAGTTCCTATGAATGACTCAAGTGTGTAAACGGGATTCCTTCCTCCTGCTGATTCTTTGAAGATCCTTCGGGGCTATCGTCAAGTTAATAGAATCGTTTAAACCTTTCATGAAAGTTCGAATCTCCCTCCGTGACAAAATTACCAGTGGTTTCCTTAACGATTATCCAACAAGCTTCTCCGGTAACCGGATAATTTTTTATCAAACGATTAAAGCGAGAACTCGAAGTATGAAAGTTGAAGACGAAGATTTAAATTGTAGGCCTTTGTTCTCAAGTCACGTACAAAATTTCAGTGATTCCGTTTTGATGAACATATTGTACAGCTTATATGACTCCTGGAAATTGTCTTCTTCTTTCAGCACACCAATCTGAATGTCCTGGACGTTCCCAAAGATCGGCTCTTCTAGATTTTCTCCAAGATCGATTTTTGATCATCTGACTCACATTTATCGAACTTAGTGCAGAAACATTGGATTCCAGAGCGTCCAGAGGATTGGATCCCTTCGTGTAAAACAATCTTCTTAAATTCCTCGACGTCCACATAGGACACCAAATATTCTTCTACCTGCTACTCTTCTTCACAGACTGTGATTTGTAAGATGCGAGAAAATTGTATGATCCCTCACGCGTAAACTAGGACACGAATTAGCACATAGAATCCTGTATCTACGAACACACAGCACAAAGTGAAGACAGACCTAGCTGTGCCTCATCGAGAGTGGCCTCAGCTCTCACAAACACCACGAGGATCGAATGAAAAGGCTCTCTAACTATCTTCTAACACCGAATACACGTGGAATACCACTCACCCCTACAGTTATCCTCTTTTATCGACGAAAGAACAGGAAATACCTGTTGGGATGGAGGAGCCTGAGTCAGTCGGAGCAATTAGACGTCACACGCTAGATATCGATTCCCAGACTCATCCTTTTCACGCCAACCATTCATTAATCGTTGCTCCTCTTTACTATAGAGCTCTTCAGCTAATTCAACAGCTCAGCTTTCAGTCTGCTTGCTTCACTGTGCCCTTTCTTTCTCTTCCTTTGCTCTCGGTATCTAGATCCCTTTGGTTCAATGACTTATTTGACTTCTCATCAAATCACCTTTGAAACTTTCTGTCAGATAATTTGCTAAGGCAATCTGTTTGAAGATCCTCTAGAATAAGGCGTTCTATTTCGACTAGTTTGGCACAGGGTTACGAAATGTGCGTAGAAAGCGACGGTCGGTGGATGATAATGACCTGGACTAGTTTCTGGAGATGGCTTCTCGTACAGAGGAACACAGAACAACTGATTGTCGATTGTGGAAGAACTTGTAGCCCTCGTCGCTAACGACAGGAAAGCATGTGCTCTTTAAAAGAGTTTCACTATCAGATGACCATGGTGTAAAAAGTGAGAGAGAGAGAGAGAGAGAGTGAGAGTGAGAGATGGGAGAGACGAGTTGCAGTTGATAAGTCAGTTAATTTCAAAGTTTTGGAAGCTTCAAAAGCTGATACAAAGTTACTTCACTCATCAGGAAGTTCGTGTTGTTATCATTTTCTTGCTCTTAGTAGAATTTCAAGTGAGTTAGTGGATTTTTGTATTAATTGCAGATTATTTTATTTTGCAAGGATGCCCATCTATTTGATTATTAAAATATTAATCGTTAACTAATTACGTATTTGGTTTATTGTGTTACACGTTCCTTGTAATTCGGTTCTGAAAATTTTCGATTATCCAGTCTGGGAATATTTTCAGTCGCACGTAGACGAGATTTTCAATTTCCTAGGAAACTTCTTAGAGAAGATGCTCGAAATCTTGGTAAAGGTTTCTCGAATATCGATTTCTCGTCGACTAATATCAAATTCGCGGATGGAACGGTTCGATTTCCTGCTCGAAAGAGCATTTAGTATTACATGAAAATCCAACGAATCATCTGTATGAATATATCATTTCTCAATAACATATTTTCCAAGAGAATCGATTCGTCGAATTTTAATTTATCAAGTTTTCTGTACAGAAATATTATTTTAAGTAAATAATAATAAAAGATTGACAGATAATGTGTTCGAAATGAAACTGTTTTATTCCATATATATATATATATATATATATATATAAATAACCTCGAAAATGACTCTATATGACTTGCGTGTTCTGCAATGACCTCATTGTTTAAATGGGATTGCCTTGTTTTGTATGCAGAAATAATTTTCAGAATGGATTTATATAACGCGTCTCTTTTGCTTGCTAACAATACAGTCAGTGAAATGGAACTCTGCTATTTTACAGGTAAAAATAATCTTCAAAATTGCTTGATATTTGTCTTGTATTATAATATTAGTAATATTTAAAACATTAGTTGAAATAATTTTAGATACAAGCATTTTTAATTTGAAAAATTTTGTGAAAGCGAAGACATTCTTATTTCATACGTAAAAGCTTCATTTGTCTCGAAAAATTAAACAGAATGAAATTTACAAAATTCCATTTTTGTTTGAATATTTCGATAAAAATTTTTGTTAGACTTATTGAACAATTGTAGTAACTTAAACGTTGAAACAAAATTACCATCTTTCCCCATTTCAGAAGAGTGACAAATTGGACCTCTGATTTTATAGAAATGTTCACAACAGTCATAAACAATTATTAAATAAAACGCAATAAAATTTTGTCCATTTCAAATAAAACGTAGATTTTCTACAAAAATTATTTTCGTGAAAATACTCCTTCGTCATATTCAATCGTTGCACTAGCACTTTTCTACATGTACCACATTTACCATCGGTCTTTTTCTACTTTTACAATTTACCACATTTTCCGTCACTAGTATATTTCTTCTATCTGTGATCTTTCCAGTGGAAAATTTTTTATTGCATAAAAATATCACAGTTAAGAAATGGAATAAATGAATTAATAATTAACACACTACTTATGATTACACTTTTTAAAATCTTTTATAATAATATTTCCAAATCTTAGTTACTATTACAATATTCACACGTAATATTTATTATTTACTATTCATGTGATAACATCTTTAAAAAATCACCGTATTTTTTTTCTACAACATTTATTATATAATTTACGACACGTTAAAATTTTAACATGGAATAATATTCATATCTTTACACTCTATCTTTATTTCTTAATAGCGTGATATTATTATAATAGCTACTAAATTTAACATATACTACAATCTTTATTAATTACTATTATAATGCATATTACAAAATGTAATTTTATTATATCTGATCAATATGCTTTCTCACATTTCGTTTGAATCTTAAGAACGACATTTAAATAGAAAACAGCAAAGTACTTTCTTCAGATTTCATAGAAAGTTCGCACGAAGAAGGTTACCAGGCGTAATCACGATTTAAAAAAATAGCATAAACGCGTGACTCGCGGTGGTATCGAAGTAATGAACTGGGTCGAGGCTGGAATTTTTAATTTCCTCACAAGCTGCGTGGGTTTTTATTAACCATTAGTCCGCAAATTGGTCGGGAAGCTCTTTTTAGACTGTGATTGGCTATGGACCCTCCCCCTTCCCTTCGTTGCGTAGAAGTTCTTCAATTTTGTCGGTGAGTGGAAAAAAATACGGAAAAAAAAGTCGCCGAGAGAGTTGCCAGGAAATTGGATCCACAAAGGACAGAGGACCGTCAAGTGTCGAGAAAATTCGCTGAGAAACTCGAAATTTCACCGCAAAGCAAGGAATATCTACGGTACATGAGAACGCGGCCTTGAAGCGGGACAACCATGAACAATAGAGTATTTTACAAAGTTTCATCTGTCGTATTGAATTAATGAAGTCGTGATACGTTGAAAAAAATGTTCTATAATAATTTTCGATCATTTGAGAAAAGTACATTCGTGTTCGATAATTAATAAACAATTTCTTTTATTTTCTTCTCGCGATTAATCAACTCGTAAGATTTGTTAAAAATGTATTAAATGAGTTTTAAAGAGAAGACAAATGTTACCGTCTACGATCAATGAGGATCTATTAGGCTGTATAATAACGAGATTAATATTCATGTTTATTGATTCTTCTATATAGATTCTTTGAATGTAAAAATAAATGTATTTCTTGCCCGTTATGAACATTTTGTTACGTCTCCTCTAAAACTTTCATTTATATTAAAAAGTCTAGATTATCTAATAAAGATATTGCAGTAGAAAGAGAAAGTAGAAGTAGAAAGAGACCGCGTACGGTCAGACCGGTTCTCGTTCCTTTTCAATTTATCATGTATATCTTTATTTTATTAAAAACAGAGGAAACTGTTTTTTAATATAGTACCCTATTTCTTTTTTATCGTGATCTTTAAAGAGCCATCTGCTTGATAAAAGTGTAATAAAAATAAATTGAGAGCAAGATTGAAATATAGCGATGTGAACAAGACCGTAGATAGTCAGACACCGTATACTCCTATGAAGATATTTATTCGGAACATTCTGCACATTATAAAACAGATATGATATAAGTAAAATAACAAAATAATAAAATAATAAGTTTACGATAAAATAACTGAAAAATAAATGCAGCGATTGATCAAGCATTTGATTGTTTTGTTTATCAGAAACTATTTAATAATACAAAAATAAAATTTATAGCAACATCGCAATACATTTTCTGCAGGAAAATATAGCGTATAACCATGGAAGCGTAAGAAAAGAGGTAAAGGCGTAAAAATAAGATTCAATAAGAGTATCTGATTTTCTACGGTGGAGGCAGAAACAATTTGTTTATGGTATGGTAGTATCCCAATGGGGTTGCGTCTGAAACGTTATTTTACAGGAAGGATTCTATCTTCCTTGAAATCCGATTAAAGATTTCCGCGTATCGAATAAACAGGAAATCAAGTTACGTGCCGTTAAGTGACACTTTCTTCTGCGGCCCTTTCACAGTCAATAATCTGCCAGTGAACCCGATTGCTGATTAATTTTTCCTTAAACGAAAGCGCGAATTGACCAGCGAATCATCGATTTATACCGCTGTCTTTGTTTCTCGGCGTCGACAACTGTGTTAAGTGTTGACAGTATATGGGGTCGTAGAATGTAGTGGTCGAAGCTATTTTATTTCCTCTTTACTTTTTTTACGAACCTTTTATGTTTTATTCGTCACTTTTTTTTTATTCACTTAGAACTTTTATTGCGCTTAATGTATTTTTAATACTTTTTACGTGTTACATACAGTTTTTGTTTTTTCATTTTTTCCAATTTTCTGTGTTCTCACTTTCTCCCTTTTTTTTTTTATTCATTTGAAATTTGTACTGTATTTCGAATAATATCATTCACGTGTTACATATATTGACGTTATATCTAAAAATAAAGAACAAAAACCTCCGTTGAAATGTACGATGTCTGATCATATACGATCCCATCCTACTTACATCGCTATATTTCAATTTTGCCTTCGATTTATTTCTCTCAAACGATTTAAATTCTTGAATATAAAAGGAAATTATAGCAGGTGCCATTTAAAGCCCACGATAAAGAAATAGAGATATGAATTTTGTTATATCGAAAAACAGCCTCCTGTATTTTTAATAAAAAAAGATCGCAAATAATATTCCAGACAAAGATATCGACAAGAATATTGAAATTCACCAATTATTCAATTACAAATTACTCTTCTTCACTTCTCCACTTTTTCATCCCCATAAAATGTTTATTCATGTGCAGCAATATTATTAAGAAATTTTCGAGTGAAAGATCTCTCTTAAAAAATATCAAATCATTTGCCAGGTAACCAGAAAAATAATTTTCAATTTTACTCGAAAACCAACTAGTTTCTATATAAACTCGCTTATCCCTGCAGCAAATACAGCTCGAAACTGGAGGGAGGGAAATTAGCTTTATTCGTCCAAGGGTAGGGTTCAGGTCAAAGTTCACCTTAGAGGTCAGTTAGAGTTAAAATCGTCTTCTGATTGGTCAGTGTCAAGGTTCGAAATTAATGAGGCTAATTGATACAGGATGTTCCAAGTGTTTCATTCTCCAGAACTCGTCTTCGAGGATGGTGGTTCATTATACGATACGATAGGTGTTTAAACAATGCGTCGTGTGATTAATTAATTTGTATAACTGTTTGCTCGCAGTCCATTCATCTTGACCGTACTGCAAGAAATGTTAATACGTGTCCGAGCTCGATTACCGAGGATTTTAACGTTTCGTATCTTTCGTAAGGCTTTAAGGTGCTAAATGAAATTAGTAGCGAGTTTAAAGAATTGTCATCGTTAAATGGTCCTTAATACGAATAATCTGTAGTTAATAGACCATTCTTTTAGTAGATTAAAACGTCTGACACGGTTCGAGGCAAAATATACAGCGGGGCAAGTAGAAATGGACTGTATATGATCAGGCATATCGAATCTTTGCTTTCAATAATGAAAGAGGATTTCTTACAGATTAGTATGAAAAAGAATCGAAGACGCTGACTTTCTGAGACATACAAAACACTGTCTTTCGATACTCTACTATATATATTCCTGTTCAAGTATTATATTAGTATATATTAGTGTTAGTAGTATATTAAAGTTATGCTTAGTTAAATTCTTGCTTTCAAAATTGAAGTTTCCTTGAAATTTCTGGTTAATGGAGTTCTCAGAGTAGACATACAAAATTTAGTAACAAAGACGTAAATTGAATGTAAAAACGAAATATAGTATTATAAGTAAAAAGGGATCGTACATAGACAGACACCGTATTCTCCTTTCATAAGCAACAAATTCTAAAGAAATTAATTTTCTTCAAATATGAAAGACCAAGTAAAAATATCTTTATGATCAAAGAGGAACAACTTACCTCTAAGACTAAAGAAAAACTTGCCTTACGAAAGAAAGGATTGCTTTATCATCCGAAACTTAATCTAGTACTACTTTAATTCGTATAAGATGTTAGTGTAACTCTTGTCCATTGCAGAATTCTTGTTATTACAATTTTTTTCCCTCATTGCGTTACGTTTGCAAAGATACAAAAGGGTTGGTTGATAAAAGCACGAATGCTATTCAGGGTTGCTTAATTAAGCCAGGGTGGCCGGCACGGTTCGCGATAAAAGAGCCACTCGCAATTAAGCCTGTAATACGCGATTCTTTCTTATGAGGCTGAGCTAAGTGTCGTTGATAAATTGAACAGAAAACGAGGCAGTTTTGTTTCCTTCTGACGTAGATGCTCACGTTTTTCCGGTGTTCTGCGTTTAAAAATAGCTAGCGGAAATGTTTTGCTGGATTAAAGAATATCATACTGTCATTTTCCTTTTGCTAATTTGTACGACTGCCAGGTTGAAATATTTTTCTCGATTTGTTCAAGCCTTTTAAGTTCGTTTATTTAAAGGAGTATGGAATACATTTTGTAAATGGATTTATAAAAATAATCTGCAGAAATATGAGATGGAAGTATGTACGAGTGAAGACAATGAATGAGGGACTGAAGATGAGACGAGGATAAAATAAAATAATAGAATGAAGTGTGCTGGAATGAAAATCGTTAGTAGTCTTTTCCTAAAAACTCTTTTTTCACTAAATAAAATATACAAGAGTGAAAATTGTATTCATTCGTTTAAAACGTACTATTTTATCTTGTTTTTATGACGTTTCTAAATATATGAAATATTTATAGTGTTACCAAAATTGTCCTTAATCCTTATTTGTAGTAATTAAATAATAAATTTCCCCTAATTTTGTTGGTATCAAAAACAGTGTAATATGTTACATAATTGCAAGAATAAATAATAGCTGGGGTATTTATTGAGTGCTTCCTTTGAAGGTATGGATAATTTTATTTTGTATCGCGCTGTTAACCATCAGGTGCAATTAATTGACACATGCCAGGGGCTCTGCGTTGACAATCGATGACTGGCCGTGGTTATAGTCATCGAACCCCTCGTAATTGATGACAGAAGCTGCGTGCGATAACGAAGTCACACACCGTAAGCTACGCCTAGGAAATAGGCCTATCTGCTCGAACGATGAACTTTTTGTTTATTCTCGCTCGTGAAATCTGCGTTTTCATGAAATCTATTATCTTTAATCGATATCAATATCTTTTAAATAATCCATTTTAATTACCATTGATATGAAATTAATTTGTGAGTGTAAATCTACGATTATGGAGTTCCTAAGAATACATAAAGCTATAAAAATTCCAAATTTCAAAATATCTCTAGTTGTCAAATTTATTAAAATAGTAAAAGTCGATTTTTGTCATGCTATACTTAATGACAAGTAAAACTACCAGCAAGGGTCAATGCTTCATGAAAAAATGGACAAAAAACGTAGAATAGAATTTTCTTATTTACCGCTTCATTTTTTAAATAAATAAGCCTGAAGATCGGGTGGTTTGTCAGGAAGTCACAACCTGCACGAATTTTCAAATTCCATATTCTCCGAAACGAAGGCCCGTACGAAAAAATTGCATAGCACATTTTCGACGCACTTTTAAATAAAGAATCCCTCAGCATTCGATTAAAGAAGAAATTTTTAGAGATTTGATAAATATCACTTTTGTCCAATAGATTAATTCGTATACGTGGCGTTCTTTATTAAAACGCTGCGTAGCCTTTCGCTTAACCTTTCTCATCCTTCTTCTGTCCCTCTGCTATTCGATAAATTTTGTAAATCCAGCCGTTAATGAAACGGAAAGAAAAGCTGAATACGCGTGAGGCACGGTGGAAGCTGCTGAAGGCAGTCAGCTTGCAGAGCAAGTTCTTTTTTATCGGGGTAGGCGGACTTTTCGTTCGTGCGGCTATAAACGCGATTTATCGCGGTAGCTACGATGAATTCCCAGAGCTTTCTTTCCTCCTCGTTTCTACTCTCTCGGAAACGAATATATTTTTCTACGGTAAAGAACGTAGCTATGGTGAAAATGTGATGGAATGAGAGGAAAGGTGATATCCTTTGATGCCGATCGCGGTATAAGAGAAGTAAATTTCGAAGTAAATTTCGAGCAAAAAAGAAGAGGTTATTGAGTGGATTTCTTTTGCACTCGTCTGACCACATACGTTTCTGTTCTACTTATTGGCATAGAGAAATGTTTATATGTAGCTGCTACAATTTCAGATATTTCGAACCACACAAATATTATATATATGTATGTTAATTGCAAATTAATGCTACTGATATTAAGAACGATCCTTTTTGGGTTAATAAATTTTCGAGACACAAATTTCCGAAACTAACAGAATTCTCTCCTAACTGTTGTCTACGTTCTTGTAATTTATGAAACATGTAATGCTTCCAAACTTTTGGCCACTGGTCTACATCTCGGGACAATTTCCAATAAATGCATTACCACAGATTCTCGTTCCAATACAATTTCAGTTTCATGAATATCCACAAACATGTTCAAACAGACTTTCGAAAACAGGTCGGATTTTCTTTCAACTTCAACAAAACGAAAAAGTATACTATCAAAGCAAATCGAAGCAACTCGTCTCTTCTTCTCTCTCAATTTCTTTGTTTCTTTATTCGATTGCCTGGTGTGTGACACGACTCGACGGAATCAAACTTTGCCAGCTCAAACACGAAACCAAACGAATTTGCCTGTGGAAAGGAGCATTGTCGAGTTATCGCCTTTGTACCGCTTTCTTGCCACGCGTTTCCATGAAAGAACACTTCAATAGTGTCGTCACTATGCTCTAACTATCGTTTAATCCGCTTATCGACAGTTTTCTTTGTAACGAGGAAGGTCTTTGACAATTTTCAACGTTTGAAGAAGACCGTAGAATAAAAATGATTTTCTATTTCGTTGTATTTCGATAAAAATAATCTGATTGGAAACTTAAAGTTAATTAAAATGTCGAATTACATCTTGTTAACATTCGTCTGATTCGGTGGAATGATATATGCGGAGTATAAAAAGATAGGTTAGGTTAGATTTGCGTTAGAGCATGTAATTTCTAGATATTTAATATTAATTTCCGTTCTGTAGACTATGATGTAAATTAATGTTCTATTATGGAGAGTATGAAAATGGAATGTGTGTATAACAATGTATCGTGGAATACGAAATTAGATGTAAAATAAAAAATTAAATACAATTTAAAATATAGGTTATAGAATACGAAATAGAGTATAGGACATAGAGCAGACTGTAGGATTCTATCCAATGTTGCATTTATATGCAAGAAAATAAAATAAATATGATACGAAATATAGAACATGAAATGAATATAACAAATATGGAATACAAGAATAAAATCAAATAATTTAACCTTAATTATAGTAGCACCTTACAGCTCAACCAAACCAGGCAAATTAAAAGAAAAGAAAAGAATATCATAAAATTTATAAAGATATCTAAAATCTACCTTTTATATAACAAATTGACGTTTCCACGTAAAGATTCGAACTTTTCTGTCTACAAAAGAATTGGAATTTTCTTATCTAAGGATGATATTGCAATATTTCTTCTGAAAGAAAAAGATTGACATTTTTTTAACAAAAGATTGGAATTTCCTCATGACAGGTAATAAATCGCCATTGTATAAGTATATAAAGCCAAGGGGACAGCCGTTTTCGTTCGTCAGACAGCGATTAAATTTTACAACGCGATACTGCGATACGGTAAAAGTAGCGCAGCACAGTTTCCACGAGTTTTCAGTCCCGGAAACAAACTCCCCGCAGGATTCGGCTGACTAGGCACGCTTTTATTTCACTTGCTTCAGCGAACCTATTTCGCGTGAACTACGAGTCACTGCACCTTTGCTTCCAGACGTTGGTTTCGCTTCCTATTATTTTCTCCATGTCTCATCGTCGTACTTTAAAGGATATGATGAAAATCCAAGAACTTTTCCGGATTTCAAAAATGCGACTTTGACAATTTTTTAATCATTTGAAAATGTAGGAACTTTGTTAAATACGCGAACAGCTTTATTTGTTTCTAATTAAAAAAAATACACGCGTGACAAGAAATTCAAACTGTTAAACTTAATTTGTTGCAAATTTCAGAAATTGAGAAATAGAAAATTGATCTCAACTATTGGTCATTGTAAGCAATATTTTATTTCAAGTATTATGTGCATTCTTATAATTCGTATAGTTTAAATTTGAGACAGATGTTCGAAATATACTCACTGTAATTATTAGTACGAGAAACGTAAAAAAAAATTATATAATATAAAAGATTGCGTGGAATAAATATCAATAAAGAAAAGCTTTTTTCTCTTCAAAAAGGAATGAAAGGAATAAACGTTCCGATCAGCTTAATAAATCCTTTGATTGTATAAGCTCCATCTGCTTGAACAAATGACAATCAGATATTCAGCTTTGCATAAGCACATACTGTGACGCGAACATAAGAACAAAGGCAAGTTGGGATTAAATTTTTAAAGCTCCAAAATATTAGAGCTCTTTTCCATGTTCTATCGTTTTAATAATCGATTTTCAAGCACGTACACAAGAATCCCTTAACGCTCGTTAACACCAAATATTTTACGTTCTCAAAGGGCAATTGCTCGCTCTAAAATATAATGACTGTCAGAAGTTTTCATTCATAATATATTTCCACTATTACTTATATAATCATCAATAAAATTCTTCTTATACAAAACGATACATTTTACCATTCCTTTGTACAAAATGTTATCTTGTGAAGCATTACATAACATAAAATTATTTCTTCTAAATAAAAATTCTTCTACAACAAATAAAAATAACAAAATTATTAAGGAAACCTCTAATATAATAATAGTAAGAAAATTCTACTTCCAATAATGACGGAATTGCAAATATGCTGATATAATAACCTTACTACTCACATTCATATAATATCCATACTACCACACTGATCAGAAACTACTGACAGCTATTGTGTACTAAATATCCCTTATCTACCCCAAATTCCACAACTGCCAGTCCACTTTTCAGGCTACTGACATTAATCCAATAAACTAATAATAAAACTATCAGGAATATAGCAAAAGTTTAACTAGAAACTTTTGCTACCTACGGGTATACCAGATATCTGTTATCCAGCCCAAACCCCATAATGGCAAGCAACTTTTCGAAACTAACCTATACCCACAGTATCAACTACATAGACGTTTCCTTTCAATTTATCTCAGACCTATTGTGTAAGCATGAATATTACCATATATTGTCACTTTCAACCTATCCAATCACCACTGTAGACTTCCAATTCCAAATACCTCCAATTCTCTCTCAAAATTACTCAAAAACCCATTATCTGCTTTTCCAGAGCGGAAGAACCCTCATACAGTGTCATGCCTACTACGTCATATACCAACACTATCATACGCCTCCAATTTTGACAATTAATCACTGACAATACCACAAAGCTTCAATTACAAGTAAATCCCCTGCCCACCCCCTGCCCAAATCGTTCAAAAAGCCATTAACTGGTTCTCTGGAGCTAGAAAATTATCAAACCACCTGAAACCTACCAAATCCGAAACCAACTATCATGTCCAACAGATCGTACATCCGTCAATGTGACAAAACAACAAGTACCGGTTCTTGAATCCCAAAAATTCAACCCTCGTGGCGTGGAGACACCCCTAGGCCGGAAATGACTGTGCAAAATCGGCAGACAAGAGGAAGAGAGCGGTTGGCGATGGGTCGCGTCACGCACCAGGCACGTTAGCGCGGAAAAGTTTGCGGCTGTGGGCAGCAGACAACAGGTAGCAAGCCACACGGCCGCGCAACCCTCTTTCGAATCGAACAGATCCATTTTTCTGCTGGCTTACTGGCTGCCTCGGGCCTGTTTCTCTTCTGGCTACTTCACCAGGGTACGAGAGCGCGTAGTCCCAGAGGACACATGCCTGTCCAGTACATCTGGTCACAGAAATGCCACACTGGTCGGCTACGCGAATTTCCGCAACGATCACGCACTACATCGGCGAGAAATCGGGTACAGAAGTTGATAAAAAGGAGTTTGAGAAGGATTGGAGTGGTTTGGCTGGGTTTGAGAGTAGGTTCAGCTGTCTGTGTGTCTGATAGGGTTATCTATTTCGCTTTTCTGGAATCAGAACGAAGCGTTGAACAGTGTTTGAGAAAGTTTGAACACCTAGATTACGGAAGGCAAAGGTTTGAAGAAGTTGGCGTTGAATTGTTTGAAGTCTGTGGTCGGTAATTTTCAGATGAGATTAAAATTCGTGAGAAATACGAGGCGTTAGGAAAGGTTCTTGACGATGACAGCGAAAGACTACTGGAAATTATCAACTTTCTTTGAACATTCGTTATTCGTAACTCACGAGACGATAAGAAATTTGTATGGAAGTCCACAGTCTGATATGGGAGACGATGTTGTGCACAAAGAACGCGTAATACCGGCGCCACGTGCACCTCGTTTCCTACGTTCCTAACACCACAACAACGATCCGCGAAGACAGCTTGAATATCGATAACAACGAAGAAACGTCACGTTTAACCCCGCGTTTCTACGTTTAACAAAAACCCCTTACACTTCCACAAACCGCAACCCTTAATCAAGCCAAAAATCCCATCTATAGCGACCATAGTGTCCACTTCAGATACAAATTAACACAAATACGGCACATAAACAGTACAAATCTAAATCGTCAATTGCCAGAAACCCAGAAACTACAACAAATCGTACCAAGCACACGAAACAACGTCCCAAGACCAATCTAACCAAAACCTAACCGCAAACACGGATCTGTCAGTCTCATTCGCACTAGTCTCGTCGATAGAGAAGCAGAAATCACGACTGCATCCGCATTCTCCGTTGCAGAAGGTTACCTGAGTGCCTATATAGCCGCCTACCGCGTCCTTTCACCCCACTTTGCACGCAGAAGGGGTGCACGGATTGTAAACCGCGGCGATGCTGACGCAGGGCACCTGGTGCAACCGGAAGCTGGGTCTACAACCCGACACAGACACGCAGACACTGGTCCAGACGTTTTTGACGACACCTGGGGTCAACACAGATTTGACAACTTGAGCTTGGTTGGAAATTGGCGATGTTTACTAGCACAGGGACGAATCGATGGATTACAAGAGGGTTGTTTGGTTCGTGAAATGGTAGAGAGGTAACTGGTAGGACGGTAGAATGTTTAACGTACCGCGAGGAAGCTCGGTGCTTCCGAGCCGAGACGATGAGCTTGTGCGCTGTCGTATTAACGTTTACGGCGGCCGAGACCCGACTGACGGAACGATTCTCTGTGTGGCGTCGCCGTAGCACAGTAACGTAACATCCGGAAAACCGGGGGGCACCGCGACGCCGCCACCGTCATGATTTTCCTTGTTTTCTTTTTCTCTGTCTGTTGGTGGCCAAACTCTTACGCCCGATTGATCCGTTCGATTCTCTGGTCAATGCGACCATGGTTTAGTTTGGAATTGGACGATGAGATTGATTGGATTGCTGGTTCGTTAAAACTTTGTTCGTGCGTTTGTTTGTATTGGTTTGAATTAGATGGGAATTTTTATGACATAATTTTTTTATCCTTCCTTTTTTTTGTCAGGAATGTATCATACTGCGTAAGTAGGAGATGCTTTGGGGAATAGTTGTATGACGCTTATGAATAATTTTTATGTTTAGGTATGTACCATAACGTGTCTAATTATAGATACTAAAGCGAGAATTGTAAATTTGAATTAAAGGCTCGCGATAAATTCGTCGATTTAAAATAGCACGAGGAAAATCTCCAAAATATGTCTGTCATAATTGGAGTTTTAGACGAAGAGTTTCTAAAGAAAGACTTTCTAAATAAAGTTTCTAACATTACACTGGAATTTCCGGTTAACGCTTCTCATAGTCTTTACCGATGATCAAAACAGTGCCGGATAATGTCGACGACATCGTTGGTGGCCAGCATCTCGCTAACGTTCCTCTGCGCCGACTGTTTTGCAAAAATTAGGTCAGACGTGCTAGCCCCACCGCTCAAGCCCCAATATACAACTAGCGTTTAAAACTATCCGAACATTTGCTTATATCTCAGAGAACATAATTCAATAGGAAAATTATTGGTAAAGGAAAGTCCAAGGATATGTTTTAAATTGATCTTCCAAAGTTAAAATTTACACCAAAACAATTTATTCCTAGTTAAGAGGATCTTCAATTATATGTTTTAAATTGATTTGTGAATGCTGAAATTTGTTATTTAGTTGGGAATAATTTACCAAACCACAGGTGAAAGAATTTAATTGATTTTTTAAAATTTGAAATCCTCTACATAAGCGGAGGTAATAAAATAAATTAAAAATTTGTAAATTTATGAGGACGGGAAGCTAGTTAATTGACATAGTCAAAAGTGCAGTCTCTATGACTAGTTAATTAAAAAAAAGATATTACGTCTATTAAATTCCTCGTTATTTCGTAGGGAAAATACTACAGTGAAGGGGCAAAAATTAAGAAAAATCATTAAGCTGTTATACATAATTACCATATATTTCATCCGAAAAGTTTCTAGTCCAAAATTTGCTTTTCATAATTACGCTATGCCTCGTAATGAACCAACTCCACGTTCTCTTAACTCAACACACACTCAGAAAACTGACCAGATACTTATAAGTGGTAGTGTACATAAACATTGGCACGTGCAGAGTTTTTGCCTCTGTTGCACGTTTTAGCGGCGCAACACGCGCCGTTTGTTTAAAGAATCGCTGCCGTGCAGATATCTATGTTTAATTTAGAGCTGTCTGGCCTGTCGAGGACCGTGACGTTGCCCAACGTCATCGAGCATCCTGTTATCCTGTTTCGTGTACCACTTCCGCTTTGCACGAGACAAATATCCCGTGTCTGCGACTATAACGCGCTTACCATGTCCTCGTCGTCGCTACTGCTCTTCGTGAGAAACAGAGAAACAGACGGTGACATGTGACTTTATGGCTCAGAAGGTTTATGGCCTTTAAGGAAACAGTTTTTTTTTTAGGATTAATCGAATCGTCGAACTTTTGTGGACAGTACTAGAGTTAACAATTTTCTAGAAATCGGTTGGTAACTCTGGATATTCGAGTGCAATCAGGAAGAATTAAATTTAATAACGCGAGAACCATTTTCTTGCTCAATCTCGTTAAAATTTGTCTGCCGTTTTATTCTTATTTTTATGACAATAATAAATTGCTCCGAAATGTTGATGAAATAGAATCAACTGAAATAAAACAAAATAAATCTCCCTCAATTATTCTTTGACGCATCATTTTTTAAGAACGTGTAATAAAGAAACTGAGAGTAATAAACATTGAATGGAGAGTTTAGTATAAAATTATTTCAACACGTTGATTAATGTGTTGATATCGTGTTAATCACATAATGAATTCATTTAAGTTCAGGACAGATTAAGGTTGAATCAAATATTAAAAATGATATTCGAAGTAATATTTATTGAAAAATAGAGGTGCTCGTTGTGTTTATAACAATTTATATAAAGTGGTATAAGTTAAATTATCAAATCAATTTTGCGTTAGAATAATCGTGTATTAATGCACTAAAATAAGCATCAAGGTGGATTAGATTATCTGCTCGTTGTCGTTAAGATTCGAGAGCGTTGTCGATGGTAAAGTGCGAGCACTCGCGAGCCGGAAATATCTGAATGAGGGCGATAAACCGCGTTACGCGAGAAGAAAAGGAAACGAATGGCACTGGTTAACCACGCTGGCACCTGACAACGACTGTCGTAATCCGTGGACAACTGAAGAGGTAGCAAAACAACGTCATGGAGATGGATAACGTGGAGATGGATGACTTTTTGTCAGATAATCGAAAATTTCGTTGGGGAATGGATAGAGGATGTAAAAAAGTGGCGTAAATAAACGCGTCAAAGGTGCAAGGACAGAAATAAAATGAAACGAACTGTGAAATAAAATGTAAAAGAAAAATATTTGTTACAAAGGATGTGGCGTGTTTCTGCATTAATTTAATTGAAAATGATAGAGTTAGTAATTAATTATGAAAATGAATGTCGATAAATTCATGAGATTCCGTAGATACAACACAACAGTGGACATTTTTCCGAAATATTCGGAAAGATAAAAAAAGTACAAACTCAATGCTGAAGTTACATAAAAATATCTTATTTTATTTCGAAATTGTTGATTTATCTAAAACGCAGAAATGATAGTTTTGTTTTATATCAAATGTGGAAATGTAACTGTCCTATCGTTTTTTATTTTCTTGTTCTAAAAAAGAGAAAAAAAAAAGGGGGGAAAAAAATATTTATGATCTTGTATACAATGAAAAAAGAAAAACTTTTGTCTGAAATTTTTGAAAATACATATGCCAGTTCTGATGGATGCATACATATGTATAGATACAGAAATAGATATAGATGAATTTGCTTATTGATTTTTGTTGTGACACAGTGGAGAATGAAATAATAAAAGTTTAGAATTTATAGAAACCGATACACAACTCAAATTTTCTAATAACGTCATTGCTCTTGGACTGCAGGCTTCCATGAAAATTCCACGTGAACCTTTTGTCTGGGACGCTGGGAATTCCCCGATTGCGCAGGTCTCTAAATCTCAGTGCCGTAACAAGAATATCTCAGCTTCAATCAAACTTTCTTATACAATTCGTAATTAACTCATTCATTTTCCTTTGCCGCAAATCAAATTTTTTTTCATACAACTTTTAATTAATCAAATTTCACTCGATCTGCAATATTAATTAGTTAGTTTTCCTTAAATTTAGCCAAATGTTTCCATACAATTTTTAATTAATTAAATTTTATTTAATCCAGCTAATCTGAATTTTTTTCTTGTCTAACAAAATTTATTCAAATGATTTCGATAGTATCACTGTCTGGTGTCTCTGGAAATGTTTAATTTCCCCATAGCGAAGAGCGCAGAGAAATAAATTAACTCGAATTTTAATGGAAGGATGAATTGTAAGCATAACGATATTTTTGGAACTCATTAAAAGTTTCCGTTTTTGTTCCACTCTTTTGCTTTCATAATGAAGACAAATCAATCATCTGGGGTTAAAACAGGGTTATCTGGAAGTCCAAAATTTTCCTAATGATTCAGGAACAATTACGAAAATACCAAACGCCTGACGAGGAACTTCAATGTACATGTTTCTAAAACAGTTCGAATTTTCTGATGATGAGGAGGTTATTGGCAAAATCATACAAAATTCATCATTTAATTCTCCTCTGAACACGGTTCGTTTAATAATTACCAAGGTCTAAAATCGATAGTGAGCCGAGATAATTAATCCGTTTTGCTCGATCTAATTAATAGAGCAACTTCGTATTGGATTCGTTTAACGAAACTACGTTTGCATAGTTAAACAGAAAGTAGGAAAGGAGAAAGTACAATTTTCTCCCTCTACGCATTTGTACATATAACTTAAGAACTTAAATGTCACTGATTCAGAAGAATTATGCTTTAAGCACATTTATATTTCACCTGTAAATAAACTTTTAAAATATACAAATAAATTACCAAAAAAAGTCATCAAATACCAAAGATATTAAGCTATTGATCGCAGTAATAAAAATAAAATAAAAGAGACTTGAGTAGAAACGCTGCAGATTCTGTGAACGTAGAAGAGAAATTTAAATGCTTAAAAAAATCATTTTAAATATTAATTAAATAATCGACTAGACGCAACAAACGCGTCAATATCAACGAACATGTCAATCCATGATCTGTGATTTGTTCATCGGACAACGATCATGTTGGTAAGACACGTTTCAATTGTGTGTTACGTTATATAAGGAAAAGACCGTCCTTCAAGGTAGTTCTCGGTTAGATGAGACGGAAATATACGCGTGTGCCTAGCAAATTGTGTCAATCTTTACGGCAGATAGCCGTGCTATCATTTCGTACGTCATACAAGTGGGTAATGGACTACCGGTTGGCCATTACGTCTGTCATTTCTACTTAAGGCGACACGCCGGTCACGTGACGTGAGTTATGGGACACGCGAGCGAACTGCACGTGAGTAGTTCGCGTGTTCACCGCTAGTCGATGGGGAAAAACACGATTGAGACAAATGACGCCTCCGAGGACATGCGTGAAGCCTTTGGACCAAATTTAAGAGCATAGACTTTCATTTTCTCACTACACTGCTTTACGCTTTTAGAAGCGTTATGTAGCTCTTTTTCACTATAAAAACTGTAGTCTATAACAGTGGCAAGTTGGTTAAGTCAATATTATAATAAGATTTGAGGCGCTGTAGGTTACAGAACTTTCGATAAGCATAATATGCAATAGTTTGCGACCTTCTCTTGCTTCTAGACTACCTTTCAGGGTTGGAAATTAGACATTGTGGGTTGTACAATTTTGAGAAGTTTGACGTTCGAACTTTCTCTTCTTTTCTTTTTTTTTTTTTTATTTAGAAAATTGGTAGATTAATCAGAGTTGAGGATTGAACGTTATGGATAATAAGTGGAAAAATTTGTTAAAAATTGCGATATTTATGAATACTAGTCTCAATTTTTAAACAACGTGGCTCTACTATTCTTCTACCGAAACTCTCGATTTTCTTATCTAGTCTTTTAAATACTTTCGTTTTGTACAAAATATATCGTTCAGAAAATATTTCACGTATTTACTCGAATTTGTTTACATAAATTTAACGCAGAATTCGCAGCTGTCGATAAATTGGCTCCGACCAATTGTTCTTTTTCAAAAGCAACAGAGATACTATATTTTCCGCTGGTGCGAATGGATCGAGTGTCACTGTTGCGAAGTAATGATCACAGGAAGAATCGACGAGAATAAACAAGTACACAAACGCTCCATGAAAAATCATCGTTTCTGCTCGAGGGCGCGCTTCGGGACACACTTTGAAGTCTAGACAAGTGGAGGAGCGAGGGGAGTGGATGAAAGCTCGGTAAATAGCAATTAAAAAGCTGGCTGGGACGCTTCATTACGCATTCCTCATCGAGACACCTCTTCTATCGCATAAACGACTGCTTGTTTCTTTTGGAGAATAAATTTTTATATTTTATATATTTTTATATTTTATAATTTTATATTTATTCCGACTCTTTTTTAGATTTGCTACGTAATATTTTTTAAGTCCTATGTAATATCTTTTTATCGCGTAATTAAGAACTTACTCTACTTATACTATATCTTTTATGTTTTTTATTCTTCCGGTGTAATGTGTTTTTATATTTTTCATAAAATATGCTCCTCGTACGTGCAATATTTTTTATACTCGTTCCATTTTACAGTATTTTCTTTATTTCGTAGAGAACGTTTTTTATGTCCTTTGTATCTTTTCGTATTTTTTGTTCAGCATTTTCTACGTTTTCTATATTTTTTATGTAACGTTGGTTACACGCTGGATTTTTTTAGAGAACATCTTTCACACTTGTCACATTCATTTTAGAATTTGTATATGACATTAGGATAATATTTGATTTTAATTTCAGAGTAATAGAATTTTAGAAGGTTCTCCAATCATTTCTATTTTTCTAATTTTCCACGCGTTCTCCGTTTCCTTAATTCCCCAATTGCTAAATAATTTGGAATAATTGAACTTTCCTTAACTTATTTTCCTTTCTTCCCCCTTTAACTTTGCACGCGTTGTCCATTCAGAAATAGTATCGACCGACGTTCCGTCTGCGACTCGGTCGTCAGGCCGATGATCAACGGTAAATAAAAGCGAAAATAGCAAGTGCAGAAATTCTGGAGCCTGTCAAGAAGATCTCATACGCCGAATCCAAGTGTAACCAACGAGTATGCAGCGAGAATCAGAAGTAAGTATACATATTGAAGTGACGAAACTTTCTCAAAGACTCTTACACGTACGTTGTATCAATTGAAAATTGAATGGAAAGATATAAAATATATAGGGATGCGATAAAATGTCGGTGAATATTATAGGAATCTCAATTTTCTAAGGTGTGCACGCATCTTCCACACTCACTGTACGCGCGTGTGTGTAATGTCGCGTGTTTTTCTTGCAAATTCTCGCAAAAGACTGAATTGTTATAGAAGGCTTTTTCGAGAGGAAACTGGTGGAAAACTGTGGGCGACGTAATTTCATGGTAAATTCGAGACTGTTTGTAGAGAAATAACTGTACGACTATTTCACGCGAGAATCGTGGAAAAATACGAACAGAGGAATTTTACTCCCTTTTCATTGATTATTTCTTTACTCTTACGTAACTGATCCCTTCTGTTAGAAAGGTTTATAATTTGTTTCTTTCTTTCCTAACAAATCATCCGCCCTTCGTTCGGTTATTTTTAATTTTCTTAATATATGTCGGGGTGACATTAGGATTTGGGTCGTGTAACAAATCTTCGCTCGAATTCGGCCATTGTTGTTATGCAATAAAAATAATATCTACTTGTGCCAACTACGATTATTACCGAATTTGACAAGTAACCGTGGCGATTAGACACTCGGGATATAGATGACAACGGTCTTAGGTTTCCACAACGAATCCACGGTTCACGGCAGTACAAATCTGACTTCCTACACGGGCTAAGTAAAATACTCCACTTTGTGATTCGCGACGGCGATGTCTCTTGACGTAAAGATACTCGGTACACGTAGAACGTATCTAACTGAAAGAATGAATTTTCGGTCCCAGTGGGGCTGCCCTCTGTACCTCCCACGGGTCAATCTTTGTTTTTAAACGGAGTTATTTAATTACTGGCCGTTATATCGCTTCGGACCCAAGTCCCTCGTCGTGATTCCCGGGCATCCATAATCATAAACAACTATTTCTAAGTTTTATTATTTAAGTACGGCTATAGTAAAATATCTAGCCTAAGGTATTGGGGTCCTTCCCAAACATTCGAAAAGGAAGGCCGATGTCCTTTCATCTGCGACATATATAAGACACGAAAAATAAAATATGAAAATAAAATACATTTTGTAACAATTGTGAGATAGGACATATGTTTGCTCGAGCTTTACTTTTCTCTTAGCGCCCGTAAAATATAAATTTGCACAATTATCTATAGTATAATTGGCATTTGTAAAATTCCAAGAATATTTTTCATTAAGACATTCTTGATCGATAAATTACAAAGATTATTGAAAAATATTATGACAGTTCTGTATTGAAGAAATTGGTCTTAAGGCGTGCTCAGAAAATTAGGGAAATTTATTTGAAACATTCCCTGTACCTTCTGCAGCAAATATCATTTCTCTGTATTTAATACGTTAATTTGAAAAACGCGAAAGATATGATAAACTTGTCGGATCAATTTCCAATTGCAATTAATCTCTTGTACTCTGCTATTTCAATGCCAATCCCTAAAGCATCTCGCTGTTCTTATTATATTGGAAACTCCGCTTAAATGTTCAGTTTCGAATGACAAAAGCTCGGATTGAAATTACGGATCACGATCAATTTCTCAACCTCCGGCTAATATTTTACAACTGTACTTTTATTTATAGGGAAACTTTCGTAAGTTCAGAATCGTATAAATTGCAGTCTAAATTATTCTGAAAGTTATTAGGGAGTTCCCGGGTACTGTACGGTGAATTATTAATTAATTTAAAAACGCGAAAGATACGATAAACTTGTCGAATCAATTTCCAATTGCAATTAATCTCTTGTACTCTGCTATTTCAATGCCAATCCCTAAAGCATCTTGCTGTTCTTATTATATTGGAAACTCCGCTTAAATGTTCAGTTTCGAATGACAAAAGCTCGGATTGAAATTACGGATCACGATCAATTTCTCAACCTCCGGCTAATATTTTACAGCTGTACTTTTATTTATAGGGAAACTTTCGTAAGTTCAGAATCGTATA